>RCUC01117312.1:0-41386 GCA_003697995.1 Taxidea taxus jeffersonii
AAAAAAAAAAAAAAGTGAGAGGAGGTATAAGAAGAGGAAGAAGCGATGTTTCCACAATGAGGCTAATCATATCAATTTCAATGAAACCAGCCTAAGTCTTGCCACCTGAAGTCTTATAATAGTTCAAGGTCTTAACTACTTGCCAGGCTTTTGAGAAACCAGGTGTGACCACCTTTCTACAGATCTCCTAAAACTTTGCTGCTCAAAGTGTTACCCAATGGTCAGCAACATTAGCATTGTTGGGAGATTGCTAGAAATGCAGTATCTCTAAGAGTGCTCCATAGGTATTGTATCACAGTGTGAATATTAACAAGATCCTTAGTTCATTCACATGTACTTTGAAGTTTGAGAGGCAATTCCATAAAATCTGCCTTTCAGTGTCAAGAGAACTTTCATACCATCCTAAATATTTTTTTAAAGATTTTATTTATTTGATAGACAGAGATCAAAAGTAGGCAGAGAGGCAGAGAGAGAGAGGAGGAAGCAGGCTGTCCATAGGGCAGAGAGCCTGATGCGGGGCTCGATCCAATGACCCTGGGATCATGACCCCAGCCGAAGGCAGCGACTTTAACCCGCTGAGCCACCCAGGCACCCCTACCATCCTAAATATTAAATGTCCTTCAGTTATCTATGGATTTGATTGTTTGGTTCTCAAATGACTTAAATAAGAGAATAAGCTACATAACAACACCACTCAGTGCAAAGAGGGAATGTCAGCATTTGCCAGGGCAGCTCTAGACTCTGTCATGTAATAGATAAACTCAGAAATCTCAATGGCTTAATACAATTGAAGTTTCAGTTTTGGATTTTTGTTCTTTCTCCCATGTGCTGCAACTCAATATATGTCTGATGGTCTTCCTCTACTTTATAGGGTTGTCAGGTGGAATAAGTGGTCTCCAAGGTCACTGTAGCAAGAAATGAGCAAGATGAAAGTAGTTTATCAGCTCTTCATTGCCTTAGTCTAGGAATGACTGTTTATAATCCATTGGCCAGAATTGATTATATAGTATATATAGCACAGGAATATTTAGTGAGTTTTTCCTCAATCTCCCTATGTGCACTTATAATTATAATTTTTAAATTTTGGTTCTCATTTTTATGTTTTTTCTATTGTAGCTCACATGCATGAGACACAATCTGTTTGGGGTTTTCTGTTTATTCTTCCTCTCAATAGCTACTGGATCCCTGTTAGAATATATCTTATTATCACCTATCTGCTTATTGGATCTCAGGTCCAACTTTTAGGATACTTTAAGTAAGGGATCTCTAATGAAATATAAAAGTGCAAATGTCTCAACTCTTGTGAGTTGGCTGATATAAAGCCTCAAGGTGCCAGTCCCCAGTTGTCACCAAGGAGAAGACTCTCAGTTCCTCTTAGGCTTTCTGCCTCAAAGGAAAAATTAACTCATCCCATATTTCAGCCTCTCCTTAATTCTTCATGTACCATAAGGATTAGAAACACAAATATATCAATGTGAACTCCTCAATACCACTCCAGATTTGAGATCTCTTTAGGCCAAGCTATCTGCTGAATCTTGCAATGCTGACCCTGAGGGTTCTTGGATGCTCTCCTCACAGGCTCTTCTCCCATGGGAAAAAACCTATGCCTACTCTTTCTACCAGCAGTGAGACAGAGACTGGTCTCCCCTGCATTACCTGCTGCCAACTGCTCAGCAACATAAATGTTCTCAGGAATACAGGAGATCCAGTAGTTTAGATTATCTAAACTACCATTTACCCAGAATTTCTATCCCACCCCTCACTTTACAAAAGATAAAACTCAGCTTAACATATTTTATATTATTTCCCTAAGTCAATCAGGCAGTAAAATGCAGAGCAGGGATTAGAACCAAGGTTAAGGGGCTTCATATTCCAAGCAACTTGTGTTTAACAGGTTCTGTTGAATCACGTCAGCCTCAGTATCAGGGAAAGGAAGGGAGAAGAGGCTAGATGTTCAGAACACAAAAGCAGGAGTGTCACATCTATAGACATTGTTACCATAGGCTCAGAGATGGGGGAAGGAGGTATGAGAATGGTGAAAAGAGGTCTTACCACACAGACTTGAGACATAGCTGCAGTTTCATTTTAGGCTGCATCTATTTCTGTCCCAATCTTAGGTGGAGAAGTTAGATGAGTGGGGGTCATCTTGACCAAATATCCTTTTGGGTCTCTGTTCATATATAAACAACTCTATCTCTATCCTAATGTTTCATTCTAAGCAGAAGAGCAAAATTTCAGCTAGGTGTCAAGAAGAATGTAAGAAACTTTGGTATGTCCAATACTCTCATCAGTTCAGAATGACTGGCCAGGATAACGACCTTTACTGATAAACTCAGCAAACCCAATCATACTCTGGTTCTAGCTTGGAAAGAACACACTAACAATCTGACTTATTTAAGCCCCAAGAGAACAACCATTTTTGTTATGATGGCCTATATACTCAGGATGTTCCAGGGTACCACTGGCTCAATAAATCTGAATGCACACACATAGGGCAATTTAGAGTTACTCATCACCCCAGATATACTGACCATCTAAGATCAGTGACCCAAGAATAGACTGATAATCTGATGACATCACCATTTTGGACCTGTTGAGCCTTATTCCCTTTCCCATTCCTTCCCCTATCACCCAGGAAACCATCTGTCCATGCTATCTTGGCTACTTTGTGGGTAAACAGAACCCAGAGAAGGCTGGTGTAACTCACAGATTCTATCTACTTCAGGACCAAACTTTTCCTAAATTTTAGTTCAGTGTGATTTTTCAATAAACCCAAAATCTCCAAACAAAACAAGTTAATCTTGTGACAACCATTCTAAATCTAGACAAGAACATGTAGTAAGAAAGTTGTAACTATTTTTGAGGTTCTATACATGATTTAAGGTTGTATATACCTCTTAGTCTGCCAGAGGGACAGATGTTCAACCAAATCTTAGACATTCTCTAATCTGTTTTTATCCATCTCAGATATATAGTTCTCTCTCAAGAATGTCATTATATTCAGTCAGTGTTATATATGAATTTTAAAAAATACATAGAAAATGAACAAAATTTGCTTACATTTCAATGACAACTATTAAATATGTTCAATTTGCATATATTATGCTGTGTAAAGATCATCCAAGCTACAGCCTGAAGGATGAGAGAGTAAGAGAGAATAGGAAAGAAATCTTGGAGGCAGCTCAAACAAACAAAAATACTTTTGCAGAACGTAGTGAGGCCAGTGGTTGAGCACTTCATTCATTAATTTCTTTATTCATAGATTTTTTTTTCATTCTATACTAAATAACTACTTAAAATTTCCTGATTTTCTTCACATGATATCTTAAGCCCTAAGAAAGTAATGATGAATACTACTGTCACCTTACTTTACTATACTATACTACATAGTAAGATGACTTATTCTGAAAAGAAACATGAAATTGTGTAAGTCAGCACTGCAGAGCTTGGCAAATGCCAGGTTGAAAGGTTTAACTATCACTTTAAACTCTTAATTGATGTCTAATAGATAATTTTCATTTGATCATCTATCTAAATGACAGCAAAGAATTAAGAGAAGATGTTGGTAAAGAAGGATATGAGGAGAATAAAACAAAGAAGGAAAAAGTAAGACCATTTTGTCAGCGTTTAATTGCAGAGGATAGTATAAAAAATAGAGAATAAAATCCTAAACATGAAAGAACATAATGGTCTCTTAATAGTGATTTTAGATAAAAATATATTCCTAAAGTTACATCTTTCTAGAACTGTTATAAACAGACAACTAAATAAATCATCTCATGTTTAACAAATAAGTATCTTTCAAAATACAGATTTTATTTTTAACTTGGCAAAGCAGTTTTGCAGCTGTCAATGAATAACTCAGGAAAGTTTCACCAACAAAAGGGCCATTCTTTGGAAAAGAGAAATTCCAGAAGAATAATAGAAATCTTACTTAGGGAAAAAATTATAATTTCATTGCATTTAAATACATATTTAGATTTCTCAGCTGCATCTTTTGTCTGCCTAAATGAAATGACTGGTTTGAAAATTCCCATAAAGAGTTTATATAGACTCCTAATATTAAATAAGTAAGTAAAATATGAAAGCCCTTACTGCTGTTCTCAATGAGCAAAGGAAGTCAAGAAGGTCAACTGACCATCTTTTCTAACCATCTAAAATCTATGGGAAGTGACATTTTCTAAGATTGTGCTCACATCTGGTCATTATAATTTGTTAAACTGCAAAACCTTTGGGAAGTAACAATATTTGTTTTTCTTTATCTTATGAAAAACTCCATAGCATAGTTGTTAATATCATAACTCTGCAGCTAGGTTGCCTGGTTTCAATTCTGGTGCCCTTGCTACTAGCTTTATGGTCTAGTTCTCCATGCCTGCCTGTCATCTATAAAATGGGGATTAATACCCATGTCCTGTGTTGCAAGAGAAAATGTAAATATACTGAGCATAGTGCCTGGCAGTATTAGACATGACTACATCTGACCAACTCATACATGGTCCCACTCTAAGAGAATATTGATCATCATTAAAATAATAACAATAACTGAAGACAAATTCTAATATGAAAGAGACAAAGAGAAAGGGAGCAAATGATGGAAAGAGTGAAAATGCAGGAAAGAGAAGGGAATGTGACAGTGGACTTTATGTTGAAGTGAGTCAAATAAGGAAAAGAGAAAAAGGAGATAATGTCCTTCTAGGAAAGACATCAATGACATGATACTCATCCCATTCTCCAGTCCTTTCCATTAGAAATTATATAGGCACTATAGTAAATGGAATCAATTCTCTAGTTTCCCTTTCTGTGTTTTCATTGTTAGTATATAAGAAAGCAACTGATTTCTGTACATTGACTTTGTAACCTGCCACATTACTGAATTGCTGTATGAGTTCTAGTAGTTTGGCAGTGGAGTCTTTTGGGTTTTCCATATGAAGTATCATGTCATCTATGAAGAGAGAGAGTTTGACTTCTTCATTGCCAATTTGGATACCTTTTATTTCTCTTTGTTGTCTGATTGCTGTTGCTAGGACTTCTAATACTATGTTGGACAAGAGTGGTGAGAGTGGGCATCATTGTCGTGTTCCTGATCTCAATGGGAATGCTGTGAGCTTTTTCCCATTGAGGATGATATTTGCTGTGGGTTTTTCATAGATAGATTTTATGATTTCAGGAATATTCCTTCTATCCCTATACTTTGAAGCATTTTAATCAGGAACGGATGCTGGATTTTGTCAAATGCTTTTTCTGCACCAATTGAGAGGACCATGTGGTTCTTCTCTCTTCTTTTATTGATTTGTTCTATCACATTGATTGATTTGCGAATTTTGAACCATCCTTGAAACCCAGGGATGAATCCCACCTGGTCATGGTGGATAATTTTTTTTAATGTGCTGTTGGATCCTATTTGCTAGGATTTTGTTGAGAATCTTAGCATCTATACTCATCAGGGATATTGGTCTGAAATTCTCCTTTTTGGTGGGGTCTTTGCCTGGTTTGAGGATCAGGGTAAGGCTGGCTTCATAAAAAGAGTCTGGAAGTTTTCCTTCTGTTTCAATTTTTTGAAACAGCTTCAGGAGAATAGGTGTTATTTCTTCTTTGAAAGTTTGGTAGAATCCCCCAGGGAATCCATCAGGTCCTGGGCTCTTGTTTTTTTGGGAGGTTTTTGATCACTGCTTCAATCTCATTACTAGATATCAGTCTATTCAGGTTGCCAATTTCTTCCTGGTTCAATTTTGGAAGTTTATAGTTTTCCAGGAATGCATCCATTTCATCTAGGTTGCTTAACTTACTGGCATATAACTGTTGATAATAACTTCTGATGATTGTTTCTATTTCCTTGGTGTTCGTTGTGAACTCTCCCTTTTCATTCATAATTTTATGAATTTGGGCCTTCTTTCTTTTCTTTTGGATTAGCATGGCCAATGGTTTATTGATCTTATTGATTCTTTCAAAAAACCAGCTTCTAGTTTCATTGTTGCATTCTACTGTATCTCTAGTTTCTATCTCATTGATCTCTGCTCTAATCTTAATTATTTCCCTTCTTGTGTGTGGAGTTGGCTTAATTTGTTGTTGATTCTCCAGTTCTTTAAGGTGTAGAGACAGTTGGTGTATTCTGGATTTTTCAATTTTTTTGAGGGAGGCTTGAATGGCTATGTATTTCCCCCTTAGGACTGCCTTTGCTGTATCCTATAGGTTTGGGGCCGAAGTGTCTTCATTCTCATTGGTTTCCATGAAAAGTTTAAGTTCTTCTTTGATCTCCTGGTTGATCCAAGCATTCTTTAGCAAGGTGGTCTTTAGCTTCCAGGTGTTTGAGTTCCTTCCAAACTTCTCCTTGTGACTGAGCTCCAGTTTTAAAGCATTGTGATCTGAGAATATGCAGGGAATAATCTCAATCTTTTGGTATCAGTTGAGCCCTGATTTGTGACCCAGTATGTGGTCTATTCTGGAGAAGGTTCCATGTGCACTTGAGAAGAATGAGTATTCTGTTGTTTTAGGGTAGAACATTCTGTATATATCTATGAGGTTCATCTGGTCCAATGTTTCATTCAATGCTCTTGTTTCTTTACTGATTTTCTGCTTGGATGATCTGTCTATTACTAAGAGTGGCATATCAAGATTCCCTACTATTAATGTATTCATATTAATATGACTCTTTATCTCAATTAACAGTTTTCTTGTGTAATTGACTGCTCCCATATTGGGAGCATAAATATTTACAATTGTTAGATCTTCTTGGTGGATAGTCCCTTTAAGAATTATGTAGTGTCCATCTGTACCCCAATGTTCATAGCAGCAATGGCCATGGTCGCTAAACTGTGGAAAGAACCAAGATGCCCTTCAACAGACAACTGGATAAGGAAGATGTGGTCCATATACACTATGGAGTATTATGCCTCCATCAGAAAGGATGAATACTCAACTTTTGTATCAACATGGACAGAACTGGAAGAGATTATGCTGAGTGAAATAAGTCAAGCAGAGAGAGTCACTTATCATTTGGTTTCACTTATTTGTGGAGCATAACAAATAACACAGAGGACATGGGGAGATGGAGAGGAGAAGGGAGTTGAGGGAAATTGGAAGGGAATTTGAACCATGAGAGACTATGGACTCTGAAAAACATTCTGAAGGTTTTGAAGGGGCAGGGGGTGGGAGGTTGGGGGAGCCAGGTGATGGTTTTATGGAGGGCACATATTACATGGAGCAGTGGGTGTGGTGCATAAATAATGAATTCTGTTATACTAAAAAGAAATTAAATAAATTAAAAAATAATTAAAAACAAAACAAAAAAAGAAGTTATATAGGCAGATCATGGCTATCTAGAACTTTAGAAACAAAGCTCTCATTAAATTCAATACAGCTATTGAAGTAAATGCATAATATGATTAATTATGTGACTGACAACTAATACTCAAAAGTATGAGATAAATCATTCCTTTTCCTAGCAGTCAGGAGGACTATTTAATTGTGATTACTAGACATAAGATTTGCCAACAATCAATATAAAGAAAATTTATTTTTTCTGAGCTGTGTCACACATTCTGAAGGATTATTCATTTATTTTCTTCTTTCATCCTACCCAAGTAGTGGCTAGAAATCAATCCATGCCATAAAAGTCCACAGGGAGAAAAGTAGATCATGAGGTTCTATAGCTTAAGGTAATCACTGATAGCCAAGGCACTCAAAGAAAAATCATAAAGTTAAGATTCTACTGAAAGCTGGAAACAAAATTTCAGATAAACTTGGCTATTTCATTTTTAAATTCTTTAGTATGATAAGTCTACTTTAGATATTTGTGTTTTTACTGATACTGAGATTTATCAACAATGGCAAAGAATGATGGAAATTTCATTCAGTTCATGATCTCTTAATTCCTTTGGCTAATTTCAAGCATTACTCAATAATCAGGATAATTCTAAATTAAGTCTTGAGTGACTTTTCAATGTTTTAAATGTAGTATTGTCTATTTATTACCTCAATCTCTACAATTTCTAGTTTTCAAAGGAAGGAAATGCATTCAAGCATCCATCCTTCTTTATATTAACATAAATATTGTGCTTGAGGACAAAATTAGTTCCTATTTATTGTAAAAAGTTAAATACACCTAAATACAAAACACAGATATATGCAAAATTTCAAAACCACAAAAGAACAAAATTTAATAAAAATGTACATAATGGAGTGTACGTGACCTTGGAGCAACTGCTGCAATCACAGGCAAAGCCACTGACAGAAACATCAGGCTGATTTAAACCAGTAAACAATTGAAGAAGAGAACATCAATGAGGTGCTTCAAGTGATAATGCTTTGAAACTTAAAGCATAAAAAAGTGGCTCTTGGGAAAAATGATGACACTCTGATATGTTTTGTAAAAATGATCCTTTTTCTATGATGTTGCTGCAAAAGTCGAAGTTGAATTTAAGATATCATACTATTTTGTCAAAATGTTAAAAAAATATACATTACTTAATGGGGCACCTAGGTGGCTCAGTTGATTAAGCATCTGATTCGTGGTTTTGGCTCAGGTCATGATCTCAGGGTCATGAGATTGAGCCATGAGTTGGGCTCCCAAATCAGTGGGAAATCTGCTTGAGATTCTCTTTCCTTCTTCCTCTCCTACTTCCCTTATCCTTATTCTATGTGCTCTCTCTTGCTCTCAAAATAAATAAATAAATATTTTAAAAATATGCATATATATTGTTGAAGCAAGTTTATATGTATGGATTAATAAATGTTAATTACAGCCCAGATTTGCTAAATGTAGAATAAAATTACCTATATTTTCAGTATTATTTTTCTGGATAAAGCCTCAAACATATTCCTAACACAGAATCCCTATGAAATTTTGTCCTTATTTTAGGAGATTCACTTTTGTCTGTTATTTTAACAAGCTATTAGCTTTTTAGTGTGTGTGTGTATATATATATATATATGTGCGTTTCATATATATACACAATGTGTGTGTGTGTGTGTGTGTGTATGTTATAGTCCTGACTTTAGTTCCCCGATAACTTGTTACATTTAATGCTGAATCCAAGAGGATTGTTCTGCAAGATGAGAGAGGGATTGAAAAATTCAGCCAATTATAGATTACCTAGTCTTGGCTTTTCCAGACAATACAGTAATAATTTAAAATAAGAAAACATAAAGAAAGCCCATACATAAAATATGAGAACAAAGAACTGTCCTGTATTAAAGAAATGTGTTTCTAAAACATGATTTTCTTCCCTAAGCCTCCAAATGTATGATGAGGACCAAGAATGAATACAAGTACCTTTTTATTACCTGATATGTCAATGAGAAGGTAAATTTTGGAGTTACCAGAGAAGATAGGGAAATTCCTGAATTTTAAAATATTAACATTAGACTGTTTGAACAATAACTATTCAGTCATACCTGTGAAAATTATTGCACACACAAATGTGTGCATAAACCCATGTTATTCATGTTCAAGTGTGAGTCTAAGACTACTGAGTCTTTCTGGGTGAGCAACTATGGCTAAAAGGAAAGTGTTTTATTAATAATAATCCATATTCCACTTATGTTCTAGAGTTCTGTTTGCATTCAGAAACTCTTTTGATTTCCAATATAGATACACTATGACATTTTTTTAAAAAGATCCATTAGTTTCATATTACTTAAAGTTTCTCTTCAGTGAATCAACATCTCATTTTTTTTTCCCTAAGAGTCTCCTCATGTCAGTGTCCTATGTTTGGACAGTCTGTGCAGAGCCCTGCTATAGTTGTGAGCCAATCTTCCCATCTAATACTATTTGTTCAGCAGCAACAGGATGAAATTCACTCAAAGGTGCTCAAAACATCTAACAGTTTAAAGTGGCACAGTCAACGCTGCCAGCTCTTTAGAGAGCTTCCTTGTCATCTTCAGGCTTGGCTTAAATGCCTTAATAATTTATCACAACTCTTAAAGTGATTGAGAGTTACTGAACATTTAAGATGGCTCAACCAGACTGTGCCAAGCACTTTGCAACCTACACAGCTCTAGGAGAGAGACAAATAGACAATCTGCTTGGAAGAGGTGTAAGGCAAGATGATTCACAAAAAATAAATGATATCTATGCTTTCTGTTCAGTGTAAGAATTAGTTTCAGTACAGACATAAAAATTTGATATAGTCTTCTTTCCAAAAATAGCAGCAGGGACAGAACAAAACCAGAACACAGAAACAGGGAGAGATAGACAAATGCAAAGAGAACTCTCTTAGGTACTCTTGTGGCATATATAATTGTAGGTAGATGTAGATGAACAAGTATATTGTATTTTATATCAGTTAGAGTCCTTGGAAGGCAACAGAACTAGTGCTGGCTAAAGGCATTTAGAGGATGGATATGGGGTAGAACATAGAATTAAAGAAGCTGATTTTTAAGAACCAGCTCAAATAGTTCAAGAAAAGCAGTACAGGAATCTGAAATTGAGAACTAATAAGAAAAATCTCCTTAGGGCACCACCAACAGGACCAGTCAGCTCTGACCATGTTTATTCTTTTTGGTTCTCAGCTTAAAGAATCAAATTTTAAAGAGAGACTCTAGCATCTTGGATCATCGGCCTTTTGGCTGAAGAAGTGAAAGTCTCTTGATTAATGGTCCCATTGCCTCATATCTAATGGCATAAGTTCTCCAAAGCAAAATCACTGTCTTTTATCAGTTGGAAGAAAGATGTTGAAAATGCAAATCAGCAAATGTCCTTCTGTACAAACTGAAACAGAAAACAAAACAAAACAAATAACAAAAAACACTTGGATAGTTTCAGAAATTTTGTCTGAACTGGAACAGAATAATTATCTTGGTTGAGAGAGAAAGAGGGTGTGGGAGAGATAATTTCACTAATTCCTCAGGGTGAACAAATTAGAAAATCACTTTCAAACAATTCTTATTAACTTTCTAGAGTCAGATGGTAAAGGATCTTCTTCAGGCATATTTATATTTTAGGCATGGTATATATCACTGATCACTGCAAGAACAATTCTGATATCCAACACTGAAAACCAGATAAACAAGCTCCCTTACAGCATCTTTCTATGGCTTGACTCCCTTCTGCCTGTCTGGTCTATCTGTGGTGTGTTCACCTGTGATCACAGAAGCACTGTGACCTAAAGAAAGATGAATGCATTCTCCCATTACTCAACTACTATAGGCAGAACTAGGGCATGAACCTTTCTGTCTTCTGTTTCTAAGTCTAATTGTCCCACTGAAAGAAAAAAGCCTATTTTGTTACTCAGGTAGAAGAAGGCTGCATGGCCATAGCATAAAACTAATTGAGGAATTCTACTGGCCATTTCTGGTGGACAAAGGAATAAGCAATTAGAGGATGTGTTTGACAATCAGAATAGAAAACCTACAGTAGATTCCCAGTATAGCCTCTCTAGTTTCTGTTATTTGAATACCAGCAACAACTATCTGTTAACTACAAGTCAAATGTACAGTTTGTGAGACCATCAGGGGAGCACATTATAGCTTAGAGACTACTGTTCTGAAGGTAGATTGATCACATTAAATTGCTTTTCAACTATAAGGCTAACTTTAGTTTTCTATAAAACACATCATTTCTCTACTTGTATTTAAAATTTTAAGATTCTTTTTTAATACACCAAGCAACTCTATAGTTATTACCATTCCCAGAGATCAACAACTGACTCCTAGCAGAGTACACTTACTGCTGAATCATATTTCCATCTTCATACTAACAAGAGAACACTGGTACCAAGCAAAGGCCATATAAGGAAATAACACATTGTTCCCAATTGAAAACATAGCTCTAAATGTTAGAACTCAAAAGAAGTTTGCATTACTATTAAAAGAAATATTAAGTTACTTTTCACCAAAGGATTAGTTAAGGTTTTTTTTGTTTTGTTTTGTTTTTGTTTTTTTTTTTTAATAGAAACCATACTTTAATATAGGGCACCAATTTACAAAAGGCATTGGTTTGAGTCACAGGGGCCTAGGTTACTGATCATCAGGAAACACAGTGTTCAGGAGAGGTTGGTCTCTGAATGCTCATGAGTATACCTGAAGGCTAGCTCTGCCCATTCATACTCACTGTGACTCTAGGCATGCCACTTAATATCCCTAAGTCTTGGTTTCCTCATCTATAAAATGGGAACATATGGGGGAAATCTGTGATAAAATGTTTTAGGTATGAAATGCTTAGCATATGTCTGAAACATATTAAGCATTCACAAAATATTAGTTATTATTTTGTACATTGCTTAACCTGTCTTGGGGTGATTATTTTATATATAAATCACAAATAATCTGTTCTCATTCCTAGAATACTATTGGGGTTGAATAAAATAACACATGTAGACTCTCATAAAATATGACATAGCATTAAAAGATAGTATTTTGTGAGAGAGAGGTGCAAGATGGTAGAGGAGTAGGGGATTTTATTTCAACTGGTCCAATGAATTGAGCAGGATATCTACCAGACCACTCTGAACATCCATAAAATCAGCCTGAGATATAAGAAGATATATCTGGATTTCTACAAACAGAGTATCTCTGGCAGTTGGTTTTGAGGTATGAGGCAGGGAGCCATGATTCTGTGGACAGATATCAGAAAATAAACAAAAGGGGGAGGGAGCCTCTGGGATCCTGTGCCCCCGGGGAGCACAAAAGCCTCCCACACTGGGGATGGGGCACAGACTCACAGACCAGTAGCCTTGGGGAAAAGACTTTAGGGCAGCCCCCCAGACTAAAACCTGAAGCTTCAGGGTTGCACATGTGAACTGGGTACAGCTGACAGTTTTAGTAGCACAAAGGGCAGAGATGTGCCTGGATCTGGAAGTGAGGGCTGGAGTGCTGTTATGCAGCGCACAACCCAGGACAACGTGGTTTTTAGCAGCACAGACAAAAAAAGACAGTGTGGTCTGGAGTGCATACTGAAGAATAGGCTGTAAACTCTGTTCTGAGACAGAGGTCTGGATATAGTCACTTCTGCTCTGCCTCTCAGAAGAGATGCAGAAAGCCACCAGGGGAAACTGTTTGGGAACAAAAGCCCCCAAATCAGTTTTCACTGAGCTCACCACCCCCCACAGGGGGCAGAGCAACTCTGCCCAAAATTGGTTGCCTGAGTTACAGCATGGCAGTCGCCTCTCCCAGAAGACAGGCTGAAAAAACAAGAAGCCGACAACTCTAAGATCCCTATAAAACAGGTGCATCTTGCTTGGGTTATGTTCAATAATTTGGACTCTATATTCCCTCAACCACCCTTCAATGGAATGACTAAGAGGAGGAACCCCCAACAAAGGAAAAATTCAGAGACTGTGAACTTTGCCACAGAACTAATGGATATGGATATAAGCAAGATGTTGGAAATAGACTTCAGGGTAACAGTTACATAGACAATAGCTAGGATGGAGAAAAACATTAATGGCAACATAGATTCTCTAGGGCAGAAATGAGAGCTGATCTGGCAGAACTTAAAAGTGTTATCAATGAGATCCAATCTAATCTAGATTCTCTAACAGTTAAGGCAAATGAGGCAGAAGGACAACTTAGTGATCTGGAAGACAAACTGATAGAAAAGAAGGAACAGGAGGAGGCCTGGAACAAACAGCTCAGAATCCCTGAAAACAGAATTAGAGAAATAAATGATGCCATGAAATGTCCCAATGTCAAAATTAGTGGAATCCCTGAAGCAGTGGAGAGAGAGAAAAAGGAATAGAAGATACATATGAACAAATCCTAGCTGAGAACTTCTCTAATTTGGGGAATAAAATAAGTATTCATTTCCTAGAGGCAGAGAGGACCCCTCCCAAGATCAAGGAGAATAAACCAATGCCCTGGCATGAAATAGTACAATACACGAGTCTTAAAACCAAGGAAACTATCTTAAGGTAGTTAGGAGGAAGAGATTCCTTATGTACAGAGGGAGGAATATCATAATAACATCATACCTGTCCACAGAGACCTGGAAAGACAGAAAGTCAGATTCAGGGTAATAAATGAGAAGAACATGCAGCCAAGAATACTTTATTTGTCAAGGGGGTCATTTAGAATGGATGAAGAGATAAAGAGCTTCTAAGACCAGCAAAAACTGAAAGAATATGTGACCACTAAGTTAGCCCTTTAAGAAATATTAACAGGGGGCTCTACAAAAGGAGAAAGACCCCAAAAGTGATATAGAACAGAAATTTACAGAGACATTGTATAGAAAAAAGGACCTCACAGGCAATACAATGACAATAAAATCACAACTTCCAATAATCACTCTCAATGTGAATGGCCTAAATGCTCCCATTTTCCACACAAAGTTGCATCTCAAATGCAACACAAAGTTGCAGATTAAAAAAGACAGGACCCATCCATATGCTGTGTACAAGAGACTCATTTTGAACCTAAAGATATATTCAGACTGAAAGTAAAGGGCCAGAGAACCATCTTTCATGCCAATGGACTGCAGAAGAAACCTGGAGTAAAAATTCTCAAATCAGACAATTAGATTTTAATCTAAAGACCATGGTCAGAGATACAGAAGGACACTATATCATACCTAAAATGTCTCTCCAACAAGAAGATCTAACAATTGTAAATATCTATGCCCCCAAAATGGGAGCAGCCAACTACATAAGCCAACTGCTAACCAAAATAGAGACAAATATTGATAATAATATGTCACCTGTAGGAAACCTTAACACTCCACTGTTAGCAATAGACAGATCATCTAAGCAGAAAATCAAAGAAACAGAGCTTGGAATGACACACCAAACCAGATGGATTTCATAGAATATATACAGAACATTTGACCCTAAAACAACAGAATACTCATTCTTCTCAAGCACACATGGAACTTTCTCCAGAATAGACCACATACTGGGTCACAAATCAGTTCTCAACTATTACCAAAATATTGAGATTATTCCCTGCATATTCTCAGACCACAGTGCTTTGAAACTGGAACTCACTCACAAGAAGTTGGGAAGAATGAAGTGAAAGACCACCTTGCTCAAGAATGTTTGGGTCAAGGCAAATCAAAGAAGAACTTAAACAATTCATGGAAACCAATGAGAATGAAAAACACATCAGTCTAAAACCTATGGGATATGGCAAAGGAGGTCCTAAGAGGAAATACATAGCCATCTAAACCTCACTAAAAGAAATAGAAAAATTCTGAATACACAAACTATCTTTGCACCTTAAAGAACTGGAGAATCAATAACAAATTAAGCCTAACCCATGAATGAGAAGGGAAATTATTAAGATTAGAGCAGAAATCAATGAATTAGAAACCAGAAATACAGTAAAACACATCAATGAAACTAGAAGCTGGTCATCTGAAAGAATTACTAAGTTTGATAAACCACTGACCAGACTTAACCAAAAGAAAAGAGAAAGGACCTAAATTAATAAAATAATGAATGAAAGGGGAGATATCATGACTAACCTAACACCAAAGAAATAAAAACAATAATCAGAAATTATTATCAAAATCTATATGCCAATAAGTTAAGCAACGTAAAAGAAATAGATGCATTCCTGGAAACCTATAAACTCCCAAGACTGAAACAGGAAGAAATTAACAACCTAAATAGATCAATAACCAGTAATGAGATTGAAATGGTGATCAAAAACCTCTCAAAAAAGGAGTCCAGGACCTGATAGGTTCCCTGGGGAATTCTACCAAACATTCAAAGAAGAAATAATACCTATCCTCCTGAAGCTGTTTCAAAAAATAGAAACAGAAAGAAAACTTCCAGATTCTTTCTATGAGGTCACCATTACCTTGATCCCAAAACCAGGCAATGACCCCATCAAAAAGGAGAATTTCAGACCAAAACCCTGATGAATATGGACGCCAAGATTCTCAACAAGATCCCAACTAATAGGATCCGATAGTATATTAAAAGGATTAGCTACCAGGGCCAGCTGGGATTTATCCCTGGGTTGCAACTGTGGTTCAACATTTGAAAATCAATCAATGTGACAGAACACATTAGTAAGAGAGAGAAGAGCCACATCATCCTCTTAATTGATGCAGAGAAAGCATTTGACAAAATACAGCATCCTTTCCTGATTAAACTTCTTCAGAGTATAGGGATAGAGGGAACATTCCTCAATTTCATAAAATCCATCTATGAAAAACTCACAGGAAATATAATTCTCAATAGGGAAAAGCTGAGAGGCTTTCCTTTAAGATCAGGAACAGGACAAGGATGCCCACTCTCACCACTATTGTTCAAGTAGTACTAGAAGTCCTAGCAACAGCAATCAGACAGCAAAAGGAAATAAAAGGCAATCAAATTGGCAAAGAAGTCAAACTCTCACTCTTCACAGATGATATGAAACTTTATGTGGAAAACCCAAAGACTCCACCTCCAAACTACTAGAACTCATACAGAAATTCAGTAATGTGGCAGGATACAAAATCAATGTACAGAAACTGGTTGCTTTCTTATACACTAGCAATGTAACTGTAGAAAGAAAAATTACAGAATTGATTCCATTTACAATAGCACCGAAAACCATAAGATACCTTGGAATAAACCTAACCAAAGAGGTAAAAGATATATACTCTGGGAACTATAGAACACTCATGAAAGAAATCGAAGACACAAAATGATGGAAAAATTTTCCAGGCTCTTGGATTGGAAGAATAAACATTGTTAAAATGTCTAGCCTGCCCAGAGCAATCTATACTTTCAACACCATCCCGATCAAAATTCCACTGGCATTTTTCAATGCTAGAACAAACAATCCTAAAATTTGTATGGAACCGGAAAAGACTCCAAGTTGCCAAGGAAGGGTTGAAAAAGAAAAACAAAGCTGGCAGCATGATGTTTCCTGATTTCAAGCTATATTACAAAGCTGTGGTCATCAAGACACCATTGTACTGCATAAAAACAGACACATAGACCAGTGGAACAGAATAGAGAGCCCAGATATGGACCCTCAACTCTTTGGCCAAATAATCTTCAACAAAGCAGGAAAAAATATTCAGTGAAAAAAAGACAGTCTCTTCAATAAATGGTGCTGGGAAAATTGGTCAGTATACACAGAAGAATGAAACTTGACTTTTTTCTTACACCATACACAAAGATAGACTCAAAATGGATGAGACCTCAGTGTGAGACAGGAAACCATCACAATCCTAAGAGGAGAACATAGGCAGCAACCCCTTCAACATTGGGTACAGCAACTTCTTTAAGGCACATACTGAAAGGCAAGGGAAAAAAAGGCAAAAATGAACTTTTGGGACTTCGTCAAGATAAAAAGCTTCTGCACAATAAGGGAAACAGTCAACAAAACAAAGAGACAATCCACGGAATGGGAGAACATATTTGCAAATGACACTACAGACAAAGGGCAGATACCCAAGATCTATAAAGAACTACTCAAACGCAACACCTCAAAACAAATAATCAAGTCAAAAAATGGGCAGAAGACATGAACAAACACTTTCAAAAGAAGACATACAAATGGCTAACAGACATATGAAAAAATGTTCATCATCATTAGCCACAAGGGAAATTCAAATCAAAACCACAGTGAGGTACCACCTTACACCAGTTAGACTAGCAAAAATTGACAAGGCAAGAAACAACAAATGTTGGAGAGGCTGTGGAGAAAGCAGACCCTCTTACATTGTTTGTGGGAATGCAAGTTGTTACAGTCACTTTGGAAAACAGTGTGGAGATTCCTCAAAAAGTTAAAAATAGAGCTACTCAATGACCCAGCAATTGTACCACTAGGTATTTACCTCAAAGATATGGATGCAGTGAAAAGAAGGGCCATATGTACCTCAGTATTCATAGCAGCAATATCCACAAAACTGTGGAATTAGCCAAAATGCCCCTTAACAGACAAATGAATATGAATATGTGGTCCGTATATTGAAAAGACTATTACTCAGCCATCAGAAAGGATGAATACCCAGCTTCTGCATTAATATGGATGGGACTGGAGGAGATTATGCTGAGTGAAATAAGCCAAGCAGAAAGTAAATTATCATATAGTCTCACTTATTTGTGGAACATAAGGAATAGCATGGAGGACATTAGGAGAAGGAAGGGAAAAATGAAGGGAGGGTAATTGGAGGGGGAGATAAACCATGAGAAGCTGTGAACACTGAGAAACAAACTGAGGGCTTTAGAGGGGAGAGGGTGGAGGGATGGGTTAGCCCAGGGATGGGTATTAAGAGGCATGTATTGCATGGAGCACTGGGTATTATATGCAAATAATGAATCATGAAACACTACTCAAAAACTAATGATATACTGTATGGTGACTAAAATAACATAATACCAAAAAAGTATTTTGTGATTGTAATAGTGAAGTCTTAAAAGCAAATAAAGAAAGTGACTCCTGATCCTACCTAAATTACCTCCACTATAATGGAGATAGAAAATGTTAGAGTAACAGGAAAAAAAAAAAAAAGAATACAAATCAAAAAAGTATAGAGTAAGATTCACTATACTAGTTGCCTACCAAACCTAACTCTCACCAATCAGAGTAGTGTGGTCCATAAAATGAATCATATCCCTTCAAAAAAGAGGAACCGAGGACAAATATAGGGAGTACAGGTCTATCTTTAGAGTTTGGAAGCACATCCTGGTAAAAAGCTCCTTCCCCACAACAACTGAAATGACCAAAAATCAAATTAGACCTCTTTTAGAAAAGCCCAAGTTTGTAAGATCATATATGTGCTATAAATGTCACATTATAATGAAACATATCATAATGATGGAAACAGTGCCTTTAATTTTTTTTTTTAATTTAAATTCTAGATAGCTAACATACAGAACAATATTGGTTTCTGGAGTAGAATTCAATGATTTATCACTTACATACAACACCCAGTGCTCCTCAAAAGTACCTTCCTTAATTCCCCTTGCCCATCTTTTGAATCCAAGTAAGAATGGGATTTTTCTCAAACCAAACAGGTTTGTAGGATTTAACGACTTACATGCAATAAATATAGCACCCTAACAGAATGGCTGCTATCTATACAGAAGATAGAAAGTAGATGCCAAAAGAGAAGGATCATTTGGTGTCAATCTAACTCTAATGCATAGTGACTATGTCCCTGGTCGGTGGGTGGTTGCTGCATCCAGTTTCCCTAGGCTGGTGGGAAGAGTCCTTCATATCATGTCATTCTTCTTTAACTCTGGCTCTTTCAAACTAACTGAATACATTTACTCACCCCAACTAACCAACAGAGTTTTGATTTGTCAAATTGCCTCAGTGGCAAGTAAATGTCATTTATGTGCACATATGTCATTCTATGTGTAAGTAGCTTTAGTCAGTGTGTGAGTGAAAGGTCAACTCTGAGACTTCTATCCAATGCATTTTACTATGACTGACGAAACATGCCCACCTGTGAGATGCTACCAGGGGCAGCTGATTTGCCTCTGTGTGCTTCCCAAAAACAGTGTCTGGGTTCCACTAATCTCCTCATTTTACAGATGAAGAAAATAAAACAAATGTATCTAAGACAGTTAGTAGTTTAGAGTTAGAAATAAAGCAGAAGTCTCCCAAAAGTTCATTTTCGCTTTTGTTTCCTTTGCCTTTGGAGACATATCTTGAAAGAAGTTGCTGTGGCTGATGTTGAAGAAATTACTGCCTATGTTCTCCTCTAGGATTTTGATAGATTCCTGCCTCATGTCGAGGTCTTTTATTCATTTTGAGGTTATCTTTGTGTATGGTGTAAGAGAATGGTCAGGTTTCATTCTTCAACATGTAGCTGTCCAATTTTCCCAGCACCGTTTATTGAAGAGACTGTTTTTTTTTTCCACTATATATTGTTTCCTGCTTTGTTGAAGATGATTTGACCATTATTAAAGCTTGAAATCAGGCAACATTATGCCCCAGCTTTGTTTTTCTTTTTTAACCTTTCCTTAGCAATTCAGGGTCTCTTCTGGTTCCATACAAATTTTAGGATTGTTTGTTCCAGCTCTTTGAAAAATGCCAATGGAATTTTGACTGAGATGGTATTGAAAGTATATATTGCTCTAGGCAGTATAGACATTTTAACAATGTCTATTTTTCTGATCCATGAGCATGGAATGGTCTTCCATCTTTTTGTGTCTTCTTCAATTTCTTTCATGAGTGCTCTGTAGTCCTTGAGTACAGATCCTTTACCTCTTTGGTTAGGTTTATGGCTGGGTATCTTATGGTTCTTGGTGCCATAGTAAATTGAATCAATTCTCTCATTTCCCTTTCTATATTTTCATTCTTAGTGTATAAGAAAGCAACTGATTTCTGTACATTGATTTTGTTTCCTGCCACATTACTGAATTGCTGTATGAGTTCTTGCTTGAGGGTGAGTCTTGTTGGTTTTCCATATAAAGTATCACGTCATCCGTGAAGAGAGAGAGTTTGGCTTCTTCTTTACCAGTTTGAAAACCTTTTATTTCTTTTTGTTGTCTGATTGCTGTTGCTAGGACTTCTAGTACTACATTGAACAACAGTGTGGAGAGTAGACATCCTTGTCGTGTTCCTGATCTCAAAGGGAAGGCTGTCAGCTTTTCCCCATTGAGGATGATATTCACTGTGGGTTTTTCATAGATAGGTTTTATGAAGTTGAGGAATGTTCCCTCTATCCCTATATTTTGAATTGTTTTAATCAGGAACAAATGCTGTATCTTGTCAAATACTTTTTTCTGCATCAATTGAAGGATGATGTGTTTCTTCTCTCTTCTCTTACTGATTTTTTTATCACATTGATTGATTTGTGAATGTTGAACCACCCTTGCATCCCAAAGATATAGATGTAGTGAAAAGAAGGGCCATCTGTACTCTAATGTTCATAGCAGCAATGGCCACAGTTACCAAACTATGGAAAGAGCTGAGATGCCCTTCGACAGATGAATGGATAAAGAAGATGTGGTCCACATATACAATGGATTATTACACAGCCATCAGGATGATGTTCATCATCACCGGTCATCAGGAAGATTCAAATCAAGTCCACATTGAGATACCACCTAACACCAGTTAGAATGGCCAAAATTAAAGTGACAGTAAACAACAAGTGTTGGAGAGGATGTGGAGAAAGGGGAACCCTCTTACACTGTTGGTGGGAATGCAAGTTGATGCAGCCACTTTGGGAAACTGTGGAGATTCCTTAAGAAATTAAAAATGGAGCTTCCCCATGACCCTGCAATTGCACTACTGGGTATTTACCCCAAAGATACAGATGTAGTGGAAAAAAGGGCCATCTGTACCCCAGTGTTCATAGCAGCAATAGCCACAGTCGCCTAACTGTGGAAAGAACCAAGATGCCCTTCAATGGATGAATGGATAAAGAAGATCGGTTCCATATATACAATGGAGTATTATGCCTCCATCAGAAAGGATGAATACCTAACTTTAGAATCAACATGGATGGGACTGGAAGAGATTATGCTGAATGAAATAAGTCAAGCAAAAAGAGTCAATTTTCATATGGTTTCACTTACTTGTGGAGCATAAGGAATAACACAGAGGACATTGGGAGATGGAAAAGAGAAGTGAGTTTGGGGAAGTTGGAGGGGAAGACAAGCCATGAGAGACTGTGGACTTTGAGAAACAAACTGAGGGTTTTGGGGGGGAGGGGGGTTGGGGGTTTGGATGAGTTTGGTTTTGGATATTATGGAGGGCACGAACTGCATGGAGCACTGGGTGTGGTGCATAAATGCAAACAATGAATGCTGGAACACTAAAAAGAAGTAAAATAAAATGGAAAAAAAAGTAATAAAGGAGAAGCCTCTCATGCTTATTATTTTCAGTTACACCATAATATAAATAGGCGAAAAAGAAATAAAGCATAATATAAAAAGATAATAAAATAAAAATATAAAATAATAAATATAAAATAATAAAACAAAATAAAAAAGAAAGCATAATATAAATAGCAGAAAAAGAAAGAAAGAATGAGAGGGGAGAGTAGGAGAGGACAGGAGAGAAAGGAAAAAAAAATTCTGAGCTTAAACATTTGCAATAAAACCTTTTCCCATGTCTTACAAAGATAAAGAGTAAACTGCTAAAATTTCCAAGGTCACCATACTCATAATCTTCGATCCCTCTTCAGCTTTTATTTCAATGCTCTTGCATGATTGTGTGCTGGAATACCTTACTTTTTCAGTATTTTCCACAAAAAATCATATATAAATGGACTCGAATACCTATTTTTTGGAAAGAAGTTATTCTGAACATTGAGAAAGAGGCAAGAACACTGAAATTTCTCTTTACTTTTCATAAATGTCTTATACAAGCAGCAAGTTTATAGGAATAATAAACTGAAAAAAAAAAAAACTGTAAAAGGGCACCTGGGTGGCTCGGTCCTTAAGCGTCTGCCTTCAGTTCAGTTCATGATCTTGGGGTCCTGGGATTGAGGCCTACATTGGGCTCCTTACTTGGCAGGAAGTCTGCTTCTCCCTCTCCCACTCCCCTTGCTTGAGTTTCCTCTCTCTGTGTGTCTCTCTCTGTCAAATAAATAAATAAAATCTTTAAAAAAACAAACCAAACCAAACAAAAAAACTGAAAAAGAGAAAAGGATAAAGTATGGGAAACTGTCCTAATAGTTATAGTTTACTCTTATAGGCAATTTGGTAGACTGGACAGCCCTAGGGTGATGTATAAATCCCCTGTCTTCATATAATCCCCTCCCTGCAAGTATAGATGGGACTCTGATGCATTTCTAATCAATAAAATATGGCAAAGGTGATGAGAGGTCACTCCCAATATTATACTATATTTGTGTATATGTGTATGACATACACACATATATTTAAGTATGCATTTATTTATAACGTGTAAATACAAAGTATAATTATAAAAATATGTTATATAAAAATTATGTTATAAATTAAAAGTATTTGCCTGGATGGCTCAGTTGGTTGAGCATCTGCCTTTGGCTCAGGTCATGATCTCAGGGTCCTGGGATCAAGTCCCATGTCAGGGTCCTTGCTCAGTGGGGAGTCTGCTTCTCCCTCTCCATCTGCCCTGCTTATGCTCTCTCTCTTTCTCTCCTACTCTCTTTCAAATAACTTTTTAAAAAATTAAAAATTAATAAATAAATTATAAGTATTTATTAGTTGTGCCACAGAAATTGTAAAAAAAAATCATCTTATTTTAGGCTACTTATTCTGTGGTAATATTTTATACAGCAATAGAAAATTAATACAGCTTTACCCTTTTACAGTTTAGCATAGTTAATTCCAATAAATTTTACCAGGAGTGTCAGGATAGAGCCAGATACTTCCAAAACAAAAGCCTAGAGCCATCAGTATTAACTATTCACTTTTAAGCAAGTTACTTAATCTTAATGAGGTTCAGTATTCTTATGTACAAAAATGGAAATGGTATTAACTACGTTGAAGGTTTTGTGTGAAGATTAGAAATAGGAAAGATAGCCAGTACCATACTGTCCTGATGATTACAGCTTTGTAATAGAGCTTGAAGTCTGGAATTGTGATGCCACTAGCTTTGCTTTTCTTTTTCAACATTCCTCTGGCAATTTGGTGTCTCTTCTGGCTCCATACAAATTTTAGGATTTTTTGTTCCATTTCTGTGAAAAAAGTTGATGGGATTTTGATAGGGATTGTATTATATGTGTAGATAGCTCTAGGTAGCATAGATATTTACACAATTTATTTTCTTCCAATCCATGAGCATGGAATGCTTTCCATTTCTTTGTGTCTTTGTCAATTTCTTCCATGAGTATTCTACAGTTTTCTGAGTACAGATTCTTTGTCTCTTTAGTTAGATTTATTCCTAGGTATCTTAAGGTTTTTGGTGCAATTGTAAATGGGATTGACTCCTTAATTTCTCTTTGTTCTGTCTTGTTGTTGTACAGAAGTGCAACTGATTTCTGTGCATTGATTGTATATCCTGACACTTTACTGAATTCCTATATGAATTCTAACAGTCTTGGGGTGGAGGCTTTTGGGTTTTCCACATAAAGTATCATATCATCTGCAAGGGGTGAGAATTTGACTTCTTTGCTGATTTGGATGCCTTTCATTTATTTTTATTGTCTGATTGCTGAGGCTAGGACTTGTAGTACTGTGTTGAATATCAGTGTTGATAGTGGACATCCCTACCATGTTCCTGACCTTAGGGAAAAAGCTCTCAGTTTTTCCCCATTCTAAATGACATTTGCTGTAGGTTTTTCATAGATGGATTTTATGATATTGAGGTATGTGTGCTCTATCCCTACACTATGAAGAGTTTTAATCAAGAAAGGATGCTATACTTTGTCAAATGCTTTTTCTGCATCCTTGCCAATGTCTGTCATTTCCTGACTTGTTCATTTTAGCCATTCTGACTGGCGTGAGGTGGTATCTCATTGTGGTTTAGACTTGTATTTCCCTGATGCTGAGTGATGTTGAGCACTTTTTCATTTGTTTCATTCATGTTTTCTTTGCCAAAATTTCTGTTCATGTCTTCTGCCCATTATTTGATTGGATTATTTGTTCTTTGAATGTTGATTCTGTCAGCCATCTTTTGGTTTTGTTGACTATTTCCTTTGCTGTGAAAACGCATTTTTTTCTTGATGAAGTCCCAATAGTTCATTTTTGCCCTTCCTTCCCTTGCTTTTGGCAATGTTTCTAGACAGAAGTTGCTGTGGCTGAGGTCAAAGAGGTTACTGCTTATGTTTTCTTCAAGGATTTTGATGGATTCCTGTCTCACATTGATGTCTTTCATCCATTTTGAGTCTAATTTTGTGTGTGTTGTAAGGAAATGGTCCAGTTTCATTTTTCTGCATGTAGCTGTCCAATTTTCCCAACACCATTTGTTGAAGAGACTGTCTTTTTTTCCATTGGACATTCTTTCCTGCTTTGTCAAAGATTAGCTGACCATAGAGTTGAAGGTCCATTTCTCAGTTCTATTCTGTTTTTCTGAAACTGTTCCAAAAAATAGCAAAGGAAGGAAAACTTCCAAACTCATGTTATAAGGCCAGGATTACCTTGATCCCAAAACCAGACAAAGAGTCCATCAAAAAGGAGAGTTATAGACCAATATCCCTGATGAAGATGGATGCAAAATTCTCACCAAAATACTAGCCAATAGGATCCAACAGTACATTAAAAGGATTATCCTCCAGAAACCAGATCCTAAAGAGAAGGTGGGTGGCTGGAAATTACTGACCTTCCACTCACTACTCGCTGTATGTTTTTTTATTATTTTGCCCGGAGAGATGGATGGAATTATCTCCATTTTATAGGAGATGTGGAGGGAATGGTGCAACCACTCTGGAAAACAGTATGAAGGTTGCTCAAAAAGTAGAAAATAGAACTGCTGCATGACCCAGCAGTTGTACTACTGGGTATTTACCCCAAAGATACAAATGTAGTGACCCAAAGGGGCACGTACACCCCAATGCTTATAGCAACAATGTCCACAATAACCAAACCAAACTATGGAAATAGCTTAGATGTCCATCGACAGATGAATAGATAAAGAAAATGTGGCATAAATACACACACACACACACGCACACACACACACACACGATGGAATATTATGCAGTCATCAAAAAACCACACCCAAAATCTTGCCATTTTTTTTTTTAAGATTTTATTTATTTATTTGACAGCGAAAGATCACAAATATGCAGAGAGGCAGGGAGAGAGAGAGAAGCAGGCTACCTGTTGAGCAAAGAGCCCAATGTGGGGCTGGATCCCAGGACGCTGAGATCATGACCTGAGCTGAAGGAAGAGGCTTAACCCACTGAGCCACCCAGGCGTCCCTTTCTTTTTCTTTTTCTTTTTTTTTTTAAAGAAAATCTTGCCATTTGTAATGACCTGGCTGGAACTAGAGAGCATCATGCTAAGCAAATAAGTCAATCAAAGAAAGAAAATTATCATATGATCTCACTGAGAGTGGAATTTGAGAAACAAGGCAGAGAATCATAGGGGAAGAGAGGAAAAAAATGGAACAAGATGAAATCAGAAAGGGAAATAAACCATAAGAGAGTCAATCTCAGGAAACAAACTGTTGCTGGAGTTCAAAGGGGTGGGAGGCAAAGCATGCCTGGGTGATCAACATTGGAGAGGGTATGTGCTATGGTGAACACTGTGAATTGTGTAAGATTGGTGCATCACAGACCTGTACCCTTGACACAAATAATACATTATATGTTAGTATAAATGTAAAAAAAAATAAAGCAAAGATAAAGTGCATGACACATAATAGGTATTCCAGGAATACTAGTTCAAGAAATAGTGGAAAACTGACCTGTTGTTTTGAGCCATGAAAGCCAGAACATATCTTATTCTACAGATTTACTTTTAAAGAGGATACAGGATACTTTTAAAGAGCCACCCGGGTTAAGCCTCTGCCTTCAGCTCAGGTCAAGATCTCAGGGTCCTAGGATCAAGCCCCGCATCAGGCTCTCTCCTCAGGAGGGAGCCTGTTTCTCTCTCTCTACCTGCCTCTCTGCTTACTTGTGATCTCTCTCTCTCTCAAATAAATAAATAAAAAATATTTAAAGAAGATACCATTGTCATTCTTTTTTTTTTTTTTTTAAGATTTTATTTATTTATTTGTCAGAGAGAGTGAGCACAGGCAGACAGAGAGGCAGGCAGAGGCAGAGAGAGAAGCAGGCTCCCTGCGGAACAAGGAGCCCAATGCAGGACTCGATCCCAGGAAGGTGGGATCATGACCTGAGCCGAAGGCAGCCGCTTAACCAACTGAGCCACCCAGGCGTCCCACCATTGTCATTCTTGATCTGGTGGTGAACACTGAGATCCACCATCTGCATTCCCTCATTCAGGTCAGTGATTTTACTAATTATATGGGCAAGATTCAGCTTGGGGTAAGATGTACAATTTGGGCAAAGAAACAGACCAAGTCTTTGTAGGCTACAAAGATTCAAACATATCTGAGTTTGATCATTTCCTGCTCTAACCCACAAAATAACTGGTCACGTATAGAAAAAGAAAATTGTGTAGCCAGTAAATATCTTTTTCCACAAGTAAGAAGAAAATCATAATCACTTAAAGGCTTAAAGTTCTTAGTTTAGTTAGGTAAAATCACTTAGCATATTTCAGCACTAATTATAACTTAGTGTCTTCTATATAAGTACATTCTGGGAAATTTTAATCAAAGAAGACTAAGACTGTGAAAATCCTTTGATTTTACTGTCTGTATCTTTTTCTCAATTCTTCTTATCTGTTTCTATTTGGTTTAGTTCAAGAGTAGCTGGGTTTTAACCACTACAGTGGGTACTCATTATTTGTAGAGGTCAAAAGAGGATTATTCTAGAATAATAAATGTCATAAAGAATAGGCTATTCCCTGGAGAAAATTTTTCCATATGGAACTGATAAAACCACAATTCTTTATCAGCTGGAAATGTACTGTTACAAAAGGCAGAGTGGGATAAATATCAAAGTTTTGATTTTGGAGGAAAAATAATTTGTAATAGCCACATAAAAAATAAGAAGAAAGAGCTTAATATACTATAATTTCAGCCATATGTGTGTGTGTCTCTCTCTCTATATATTGATATATAGAATACATGTATGCACACATACATATATACATACATATAAAACACAGCACAGCATATTACTGGAGGTCAGAATCTTACATTTCTATCTCACTATTCTTCTGGTCTAAATACACACCAAATGCTCTCACCAAGGGGAACAGTCTCTGGGGACAAAAAACTTAATGAGATCTATGTACTATTCCTTTTGTGCACTCTTGGTAACTCTGAAAGCTACATAGCAGCTGGCATAATCAGAAAGAACCGATACCTATATATTTAGTTTTATATCAGAAAACAAAAATTTTATTGCAAAGAACTATTCATGAACTAACACCAGTACAAATATCAACATTCTAAACCAACATTCCAAACTTTAAGGCTTCTGTCCCACCATGAGAACAAGGAAAATATTCTCTCTTCTTGTTGAGCTTTACTGAGGGGCAAATGTTTTGTATATAGTCAATAGAAACCTTATTTTGTAACTATTCTGAAAGTTAGTGAAGTTAGTGAGTATGAGGAATTCCAAATATGTATCGATAGAATCAATAGTATATTTACTTTATTGGATAAACTTGAAGTTCACATTTCTAGCTGTTCTGTCATCATTTAAGTGACAGAGCCACATTTCAATGAACTTCATAATTAAAACTGGAAAACTCCACAAAACAAAAAGATGTAATAATGGATTTTATTAGCACATTAAATATTGCAACACACATGAAGAACTTTAGAATAAAATCAGGAATTTCAGCTATCATAGCCTAGAAAAATATTAAAGAAAATAAATATTAGCTACTTTTGACAGGTGCTAAACATTTCTGAAATTAATGTATAGACAAAAATAATTAATTTATATTTTTCATATTTATAACAAAATCAAACCCTACTTTGTTTCACCATAGCAAATTCATAAGTACTTCAATGAATTTTAGAAAACAATTGATAATGGTTCCTTAAAGCTATCTGTGTTTTTAGTAGGCATCTTGGATTTCTCCCAAATGTAAGTCTCACAAGATTCTCCAAAAATATCAATCAAGAGTAGGATAAAGTGAGAGGTTTAAATAAAAACAGACATTCTGCTACTGAATTACACCCGTGTTTGTGTCAAAACAAGGATTTCTAACGTCCGAGACTCAAAATGCCCACAGTACATGTTCATTAAGAAAAGAACATTATCACATTACTTCAATGGTACAAAATGCTTATCTTTTATGCTAGTCATATCTCTTCTCTTCCAGCAACTTTTATATTAAGCAATAATCTGTGTCCTGGGCACTGCTTTACAATCTCACTTCTCTTTCCAAAGATAACCGTGATTCAACCACAGGATCCTATTTGCGAGTCCCTGAACGTAACCTGTACTTGTTTGCCTCTGGCTTTCATCTCTGCCTTTCCTCAACCTAGAATGATTTCCAAATACCCTTTTTTCTTGCATTTATAAATGCTTCTCTTTCTTCAAAACATAGCAAAAATGGTGTTTCCCCTCTGAAGTTCTCAGTCACCACAAGCAGGAATTAATCACACTTTCCTTGGGACTTCCTAGCACTGTGTTTATATGTAACTTCTGACACTTGTCACTTCATGCATTTTGTTATGGTGATTTTCAAACACATTTTTTTTTTCCCCACTAGATTGTAAAATCATCTAGGTCAGGGATAACACCTTTGTAAGCACTGGCTGAATTTAATTTAATTCTTAATGTTCTGCATGAAATGTGCAAAAAAAATTAAAATACTTGGTTGGCTCTTATTATTAAAATATATTCCTCCTCAACTTCATAGTTAGTTATTCTTAGCAGTAAATGAACCCTGAGGTACTGTTCAGAAAATTGGGTGCTTAATAAATATTTTCTGATGTGCTTTCCTTTAATTTGAGATTGCCTACAAGGGACACAGAAGCTCTAAAACAAATTTTGTTGCCTTGCTGGTTTTTGTTGTTGTTGTTGTTGTTTTCTGGAGTCCAGCTATAAAGTCACAGTAAATTATTTCCTTTATTACTACTCCATTAAATTGTTAAGTAAATTAAAGGTTTTATAACCACTTCTAGGCCAGTGGTTATAAGCTTTATGGCAAACACAGATTTTTCTTCAATACCAAAACTATCAAGAATCTCCACTTGACTGTTTTGTCTGCTGCTATATCCTCAGAATAATGCCCAGCTCATTGGTGTTTTAGCTTACTTCTGCTAGTTCCCTACTCTGATATTTCTCAGAGCCCAAGGAGATCTTCAGTTAGATGATACTAGAATATTTTCACTGTCCTTGCCCTCCACATTCCTTACAGTCTCACACCCTTCCTCACTCAGCTTAGATCTACGTTTTATCATTATATTTGTCTTTTCCATACATCCTCAACTCACTTCATCTTACAAACCAGGCTAAATCCCAATTGTGATTAAATCCAACTCTCTTCATAGTCTATCTGAGCAGGTGAACATAGCCACCGAAAAATCACTCCTCTGTGCTGAACTCCTGCACTTTAAATTAGTTGTGTGAAACGATAGCAGAGCCATACAACCACACTGAGGCATCTTTTGCATTATTCTCAATGAATCAGCTGGGTTCATATTTCACTGTGAGTTTATACCTGTTTCCCCCACATTTACCAAATAGCCTCATCTTTTTCTTTCTTTAAGATTGTATTTATTTATTTGAGAGAGAGAGAGAGTATAAGTGGGGGAAGGAGTAGAGGGACAAGCAGATTACCCATTGAGCAAGGAGCCCAATTTAGGGCTCAATCCCAGGACCCTGAGATCATGACCTAAACTGACATCAGACACTTAACAGAGTGAGCCACCCAGGTGACCCCTGCATATAGCCTCATCTTGAATCTTTCCCTCTGCATGCCCCTCTATTACACTGGATGGACTGTCTGTACTAACAATGGCCTATAATATCCAAAAATGATATGCAGAAAGGCTTAGGAACTTGTCCATGTGAAGAGGCAAGCATTTAAGCTTAGGCGTTCTGATGCTCATAAATTCTCAAAAGAGACATTGATTTGCTTGGATGGCAGAATGACCCATGGCATTATAATAAAAATTAGTTAGCAAAGCTTGGATTCAAATTATGAAAATAACATTTACTGTTGCCTGATTTTTGTCATAGTATGTAAGTTCTCAAGGCCTACATTTTCTCATGTGTAAAATGGGGATAATAATACCTGGTTACAAATAATTGTTAGGACATTATTGAGCATTTAATAGGTACTCCAGAAATTTTGTTGCTTTCCTTTTCCATTTATATCGAGGCTGAATCTTAGTTGCATACGCTTTCATATTTCCTACAAAGTAAAACACATGGCAGAAATTCCTCAACTACATGCTGTGTATCAGAAACACAAAAATACAGAAACATTGACTAAAACATGAATGTCTGTGCTCGTTTCATTGCACTTTGAAATTTTGAAATTTACTGAGAAATACTACCTTAACCCCAATGTGAAATATGAACATAAACTGTACAACAGTTAATTTTATAAGATAAAATGGGTCAGGAATAGTGTACTAAGCCCCCCATTGTGGGAATCCTGGAATGTCTTCCTATTATTGCCTCTCATTGCTCCAAATGCCAACAACAGCTTATGATAGTGTATAAGCTTAGTGTTTATTTGACTGTTCTTTCTTAACTACATAGTCATATAGTTTGCAAAGCAGGCTATTCCTACCTTTCCAGTTAGTAATTACTATGAATGGCTCCTTCAAATCATGGCAAGGATAAAAGATAGACACAAAGGCCCCCCACCGTGACACTTGAAAAGTTGGCCACTTAGAAATGTTGTCAATAAGGAGATTTTGAAACCATCTTTCAAATTCTGATGCCTAGTGTTACCATATTGTGACAGGCAACTTCAAAAGCGAATAAATCTTCCAAGCTACTATTCTTTCTGCAAGTTGCAGATTTATTTCCTTCTCAAATTACAGCCTTCACTCTTGCTTAATTTTCATTGTCCTAATAATTCATCACAGTAGGTTTCATCTCAATGTGAGAGCAAAAAATAGAACCTTTGTTGGTACTCAACAAATTCATACTTGAGGAAAGAATTTATTCAGAATAAATGTTAATAAAATGCAGCCCAGATTGCCAGACAATGTTAAGATACAGCTATATATAGATAATCAAAGAAGGCTGCTACAGATAAAATCCTATATTATCTATGATTAGTATTTAATTTTTCAATTACCATTACTCAAATGGCTATGATTGAAGCTGACCTCGGTCCTTTTTACTTCACTAAGAGCACAAATAAATATACAATTGAAAATACCAAATATTCATTAATCTATTGATGTAAGTTGATATTAATGGTTAAAAAACTACCTTTTAAATTATTTTTAAATTTAGCACATCTAGTCTGTACTCTAATACATACTGGTAAATGAGGAGGTGAAGGCTAAAAATTACAAAAAAAAAAATCGGAATGTTAATTAGAATTTATCTTTCATATATATTCCTCCAGCCCAAATAAATAAACTTCATGTCCACTGAAAAATTAAGATAAAACAAAGTCAAAGAAGCCAAGGGGGAAAGGCATATGCCAGAGAACCCATATTTTACTTCCTTTGGCATCTGTCAGACCTTCTAAGGACATGTCTTTTTATATAACTCCTATGTGCAGACATATTCCCAAAATAATCTGCTATGTCAGAGTAAAAAGACCCTAAAAGCTGCATATATATTGTTCTAATTGATGATCATTATAAACATAGTATATAAGCTGTGATTTCCATTTGTGTAATGAAGGAATAGCAAACTCAAATAACTCCAGATGCCAGACAGAAAATGTAAATTTAGGATTCAGAACAGTGGACACTGTTAGGAATAGAAGACTTTTGAAAAAGGATTCAAAATAAAAAATATATTAAACACTCCACTAGATAAATCTTTAATCACCAGTTTTTTATTCCTGATCCCCGTTAATCTAGCTTTATTCTCTACCATGAATTTATAAACCGAACATCATCACATTAAGGAGCAATTGTAACTGGCAAAGAGTATAAATGTCAACTATAGCTACTGGGGTTTTCTACTGGTCATTTCTTAAGACCGAATAAGCCTGAAGATGCATAAACAAAGGCAGAGTTGCCAAATGGCAATGAAGACACAGATCGGTAGGGACACAAGATACCCCTACACTTAAATAGAGTAATGGCATTCTCATTCCAGCCCCTGAGGAGTAGGTGTGTTACTGAGTTCCTGGAGTTCATAGCCTCAGAAGTTCCTGGAGTTCATAGCCTCATTAAGAAAGCAGCTCCAGGAAAACCTGTAAGTCATCAAGAACTACCCATCAAATCGTAACTTAGCTCATGTTGGATAAACACAAAACATCACACGTGGACGTTTAGATATTGAAACTTGTTTACACAAGACAGAGTAGTTCAGACGGCCTGCTTTAACATTTCTAGCACCAAGTAAAATTCATGATTCTCATTTTAAAGTGATCTCTCAGCATAATGTCAGCTCATGTACTTCAAGTCCTTTTCCGGGATGTTGAAATCTATCTAACTTGTTCATTGATTTGTGCAAGTTTCCTTACTGTGCTTGTTCATAAATTTTCAAACATCTGGGAAGAGGCTATAGATCTTGGCACATCAAATTATGTCTTCATAACTGGTTAGATATGGTTAGAGAAGTAATTTCTTCTCAAGGACTCCACTATGATAAAATGAATTCTAAAAGAATAATCATTGTTTAGGATTGATTTAAACTTTCCTTGTTTTCTTGCCATGTAAACAGGAGCCTACTTGACCCATGTGAGCTTGTCACGTTCAGTCAAGACACAAAGAGTTTTTACTAATTTAGGATTGCTTCCTAGCTCTATAGAAGGGCAAATATCATCCAAAACACTCCGTTCTTAAAGCACAGAATTTATAAATAAAAAAACAAAAACAAATCTCTGTTTACTATGAACATAACCAGGAATAAATACCCATGAATCTACTGGATTATTTCTTCATTTTGGCCAGCTCAACTCAACAGCAATGAAGACGAATTGAATCAATTTGTTGAAAAAATATATGCTCTAAGGGCTTAGATAAGAATTAATGATGCAAACCTTTCTTCCTAATAGGAGAAGAATGTTAAGAAAACATAAGATTCTAAATATGAAAAGAAGACAGAGAGATAGACTGTTGTTATTATCCTAAATGATTTAATTAAAGTGCCTAATGCCATTCATGTATCATAGGAAGATATTTGGTCTTAATCTTTGGTTCCTGGCACATAGTTCTAAATGTTCTTGGAATTTTACAGTGAGAAATATAATAGGAGTGTCTTTTACCCTTTTGTGTCTGGATGAGGTGACTCTTTGCAGGGCCCCTAGAATAGCTTCAGGATGGAGCCTGGTCACCAGAATGACCAAGCCTTGATGAGAAGTTTAGAACTTTCATTCCTGTCCCTTAACCTCCATGTTGGTAAGGTGAGGCTAAAAGTTGCACCCATCAAGGTGCTGAGAGGGTGATTCTCCCATAAAGGGCATGATAGCTCTGTGTACTGCTATGTTCACACACACAGTGCTTAGGTATCTCTTTTATTTGGCTTTCCCTGAGTTGTATCTTTTAAAATAAACCAGAAAATGTAAATAACATGTTTTTTCTGAGTTCTCTAAGTCACTCTGGTGAATGAGAGAACCCGAGTGGGTGCTGTGGGAGCCCCCAGTCTCTAACCCATCAATTTAGAAGCAGTGAGGGCCGAGACTTGTAATGACACTTGAAGTGGGGCACTCTTCTATCACTGAGCTCTATGAGAATTGGGACCTAATGCTGACTCCAGGTAGATATTATCAGAATTGAATGGAATTATTTGACACCTCATTGGTGTCAGAGAGTTGGTGAAGTGGTGTTGGAAAAGACATATGTATTTGGTGTTAAGAGGAAAAAGGAAACCTCTCATCTGGCATCAGAAGTAGTGTGAGTAAAAACAGAGAAGGTCAGTGAAGTGTTTCAATTTTTAGTGCTCTGTCCCTTATCACCAAAGATGATAAAAGAAGACTACAAGTTCTAGGGACCTTACTGTTTCCCTTTCACTTGCTTATACAATAAACCTCTTTCTTCTCACTGAAAGCAAAGCCCATCTCCATCATCCCAGAACTCTCTGCCATGCTGCTCTACCACCAAGATAGTTGGCATGGTTTATTAAGCTACTTTTCCAGTAAAAATATTCTTGTGGCAATATATATCCTAGCAGTTTTGTAATAATCTTGGGAAAAATAAACCAGAATGACCTTCCTTATACTATTGTATTGAAGGCTTTCCTGTTTCTTAACCCTAATCTCCTAAGAAACTATTTCATTGTTATTTTTATTTTTGTTATTCTTCTTCTTGTTATTATTCATGTTCTTATGATTTTTAATAGTTAAGATATCTAATTGTTTAGAGAGTGGTTGTCAGGAGTAAATGAAGAGGTTTTTATTTTATTTATTTATTTTTTTTATTTGTCAGAGAGAGAGAGAGAGAGAGCGAGCACAGGCAGACAGAGTGGCAGGCAGAGGCAGAGGGAGAAGCAGGCTCCCTGCCGAGCAAGGAGCCTGATGTGAGACTCGATCCCAGGACGCTGGGATCATGACCCGAGCGGAAGGCAGCTGCTTAACCAACTGAGCCACCCAGGTGTCCCTGAAAAGGTTTTTTTTTTTTTTTTTTTAAAGATTTTATTTATTTTTTATTTGACAGACAGAGATCACAAGTAGGCAGAGAGACAGACAGAGAGAGAGGGAGAAGCAGGCTCTCCGCTGAGCAGAGAGCCCGATGCAGGGCTCGATCCCAGGACCCCGGGATCATGACCTGAGCCGAAGGCAGAGGCATTAACCCACTGAGCCACCCAGGCGCCCCCCTGAAAAGGTTTTTAAAGAAAGTAATCAGATTGAAAGGGAAAGCCATCTGAAATTTGTCTAAAGTTGAAGTGAATGGGATGCCTGGGTGGCTCAGTTTATTAAATGTCTGCCTTTGGCTCAGGTCATGATCCCAGGCTCAAATCTGCATCAGGCTCCCTGTGGGGAGCCTGCTTCTCCCTCTGCCTGCCATTCCTCCTGCTTGAGCTTTCTCTCTCTCTCTCTCAAATAAATGAATAAAATCTTTTAAAAAATCATTTAAATTTGAGCTGAATAGGGCTAAAGTGCCTTACATGCTTGGTAGAATGCCTTCAATATTCTAGATGTAGACATACAGTTTGGACATTGAAAACTTGAAGATTATCTTTTTTTTTTTAAGATTTTTTTATTTGACAGACAGAGATCACAAGTAGGCAGAGAGGCAGTCAGAGAGAGAGGAGGAAGCAGGCTCCCTTGCTGAGCAGAGAGCCCGATGTGGGGCTCGATCCCAGGTCCTGGGATCATGACCTGAGCCGAAGGCAGAGGCTTTAACCCACTGAGCCACCCAAGTGCCCCCTGAAGATGATCTTTTTAAACTCATTTCCCCACTCTCCACTCCAAACCTCTCACTAGACTCTATCTGGTGCCCTCTCTGCTTTATCTCTAAAATCCCTCAAGAGTAACAATTGGCTCATACCAATTTTGAGGATGCCTTCCTCCCACACTGGCCCTCAAAAATCTAAGTCTCAGTGGTCTAAGAATGTAAATCGGAAGATATTCCATTTCTATTTATTCATACACATGCTCCTTAAATCTATCAAAGCCATCTAAAATGAGTGAAATTGTCACATCTGTGACAGTTTTAGTTAATAATCTTTTACCAAGATTTATACATCAGTTGTTATAAGTGAATTATACTAATGTTAGATTTTAATAATAAGTAAACTATTGGGGGTATATGGGAACTCTGTGCTAGCTTTATAATTTTTCTGTAAATCTAAATTTATTCCAAAGTAAAAAAATTTATTAAAAATACATATGATCTTAAAAAAAAATCTTTGCTTTCAAGTAGCTGATGGTAAGGAATGGAGACATTGGAAAGAAATGTTTTTGAGTTGCCCAGAGAAACTAGTTCCACCTTGGTTATGATTATGGAAGACAAATATTATAGCGCAGCCAATAAGATATTTAAAAACTTGACAAAGCTGTTCATCTGGTTTGGTTTCCGTCAAGCCTATGCTTATTCCTAGTGGTAGACATTGATTTAAATTCTGAATTGTTCTTATGTCATTTGCTCAGGAATTAAAGTTGAGAAGATGAATTGTAATGCTTCCTCTTTTTAAGCTATGATCTCAATTAAGAGAATAGAAACTTCATATGCCATAATTAATTTTGGGTGTTTACATCATATCTTAAATATGGTCTTGGGATTTTTCAGGTCATAAATAATGAAAAAAAAAAAAGACTCTTCATCTATATCCACTCACTTGAGTTGTCATAAACAAAAAATCCGCAAGTACAAAATGAGAAGAGAAAAATAATGCATTTTGGAACCTATCATTCTCCTTTCCATTCATTTTCCTAAATTGGATTTGTTATTAACAAATGCAGTGACGTGATGTTTCTTATAAAAAGAATACGAGATTTCTACAATTAAAAAAGGTTTTTACTGCAGTTTGAATAACTTATGAATTATGCTACAACTTTCGTCTCTAAATCTATGTTACTGCTGCTTCTTTCTCTTTAATAGTTTGCATGTTTCCTACTTCATTTTTAGTTCCAAGCCACACTAAAATTTATTCTTGGTTTCTGTAATGGTAAATTGGGTGTTAGCTGTATGGAATGCATTGATTGATGTCATCTATTGCTATATAACAAATTGCCCTAAAATTTAGCAGCTTAAATCAAAGAACATTTATTATCTTGCAGTTGTTGTGGGTCAGCAATTCAGTTACAGTGCAGCTGGATGGCTCTGACTCAGAGTCTCTCATGAAGCTGTAATCAAATACTCAGCCAAGGCTGTGTTCTATGTCAAGGCTTGACTGGGGAAGGATCTCTTTCCAAGCTCCTTCACACTGTTATTGGCAGGGCTCAGAAGATCCATTTCCACACCTACTCATATGTGGCTCTTCATAGAGCTACCTCACAAGAAGGGAGATAGCTTCCCAAAAGCAAGTGATCAGAGAGAGAGAGAGATAGCTCAAGACAGAACCATAATATTTTATAACATAATCTTGGAAGTGAAACCCATCATTTCTCTAGTATTCTCTTTATAGAGGAAAGAAAGTCTAACTCACACTCAAGAGGGAGGCATTACAGGACATGAATACAAGGAGACAGGGATGATTAGGGACCATCTCAGAAGTTCCCTATCACAATTGACAATTGTATCTTTCCCTTTCTTCTGAAAATGTTATAAAAGCAATAAGGAGATCACAAATGAAATAGAACCTAACAAGGGACACTTTGGTGGCTCATTCAGTTAAACACCTGCTTCTGGTTCAGGTCATGCATGCAACTGGGGTCCTGGGATCAAGCCCCCCTACCCACCAGGCTCTCTGCTTAGTGGGAAGCCTGCCTCTCCCCATCCCTCTGCCACTGCCCTTGCTTGTGCTCTCTCTCTATCAAATAAATAAATAAAATTATTTTTTTAAAAAGAAATTGAACCCAGCAAAATATTGCAACTTACACTTTCCATGAAACTGGGAGACATTTAATCCATATGTTATGAAGTAACCATCAGGACTACCAAAGGGATGATCTTCTAAAAACCACAATTAAAAAAAGAAAAAGAGGAGAAGTGAAGAAAATGGTAGGGAATGTAGAGATTGTATCAACAATTAGGATGAGTATATAATTTTTCTCCCAAATGGGAAAAAATTTGTTATAATTTCATTCATTGTGAGAAATTCATACTTGAAGTATATGAGAGTCTACTACTTATTTTCTTTATTGACAAAATTATCTAAATTTGATAACTAGCATTTTCATACATAATTAGTAAAAGTTCAAACTGGCAGAACCTCTATGGAGTATAATGTTTGAATATGTATCAAAATTATAAATAGGTGTACTTTTTTTTTTTTTTTTTTTTGCAAGTGCAAGGTTTCTTTATTGAGAGCGTGCGTGGGCACGGACCCCCATCCAACACATCGATGCAGCGGGTGGAGGAAGTAGGGTGCCCAGTCCTCTTTGAGCATTGCTTATAAAGACAAAAACCACAAAAGTCACATGTATAGGTGACCTTTTACAAGATTGTTGCTGGTGTTGCTTAAGCTGTGCTGTCTATTGGTCTATTGGGGATTGGCTAATTTGTCTAGGGGATTTTTGCCAGCTGTTTACTCAATGGCTGCAGTTGCTGACTTGCACTTTTTTTTTTTTTTTTACTTTATTTAAGCTTTATTTAAACATATGATGTAGCCCCACCACCCTCACCCAACCCCTCTCCCCCCACCCCCCTCAGTTTGTTTTATGACATTAAGAGTCTCTTTTGGTTTTTCTCCCTCCCGATCCCATCTTCTTTCATTTTTACTTTTCCTACCACCTTAACTCCCACCCCCGTTGCATCTCCACTTCCTCATATAGGTGTACTTTTTGACTCAGTAACTCCACCACTGGAAATTTACTTAATAGATACCTTACACACATATTGTGTTCTTTATTGTATCTGTAAGGCAAAGGTTTGGAAACTAAGTGAACATTCATCAATACATGGCTAGTTAAATAAAGTAAGATACTTCCTGAAAATGAAATCCTATGAAGCTGTTAAATAAGAAGAAAACAATATAGAAGGTTGATGCTCCTGTATACTGACCAGGAAGACCCCAACATACATTTTTAAGTGAAAAAAAAAAAAAAAGGTCCAGATCAATATTTAAAGTATGTTATATTTGTGCAAGAAACAGGGATGTATTAGTTTTCTATTTTTACTATAAAATATTGACACAAATTTAGAAGGGGTCTCACTAGGCTAAAATTAAGGTTGACGGGCTCTTTCCTCTGTGGAGGCTCATAAGAGGAGTCTGTTTTCTTGCTCATTCAGGTTGTTGATTGTTCACATCTATAGAACTATTTCTTCACTGACTGTCATCTGAGGGCCATTCTTGGATCTTAGAAGCTGTTGGCTTCCTTGGCTCATGGCCCACTTCCTCCATAATCAATCAGCTATGGCAGGTCAAGTTCCTTTCATGCTTTGAATCTGTGCCACCTCTTCTTCTCTGGTTGCGTCTCTTTGATAGCTCTTCTGCCTTCCTCCTCCGTTTCTGAGGGCCCATGTAATCACATTGTGCCAAGCAGAATAATCCAGGATACTCTCCCTATTTTAAAATGTGTGGCCTTAATTCTATCTTTACTCTCCCCTTGGCCTAGCTGTATAAGGTAATATACTCATAGGGTCCAAGAATTAGAGTGTGGTCACCTTTGGTGGAAGCATAAGAAATATTCATTCAAATCTCTTTGTTGCATACACAACAAAAAGTTTTTAGGAAACTAAGAACAATGGTAATGTGGAAGGAGCAGTTGGGAACTGGAAAGATGGGATAAAAAGAAAATTATGATGGGTCAATTATACCACATACCTTTTCATATGCTTAGAAAGATGTGACTATGTTAGCCATTTAAAATTAAAGAAAATGGATGCCTAATAGAATGGTGAAAATTGTATAACTGTACATTTATTAAAGAGTTTTCATCTTCTCTTCCTGTCTGTGTAATTAAATTTTCATTCTAGGCCCACAGTGCTGAGCAGTCTGATTCATAGTTTGGTTTAGAAATACTGTCAAGAACATCAGTGTGACATGCTCTGTTCCTTCCTATGATGTCACAAAGGGACAGTCCCTCCTTTTTACACAGTGCATCTTATTTTCCTTTGAAATTGAATTTCTTTTTTTAGTTTATTCAAGCTGGTTTTCTTTCTAGATAATTCCACAGGTCTGTTTTCTTTGGTTATCCCCCCCTCAAAAAAAGAATACATTCTGCCACTAAACTTCGTTAGTGGATTTAATTTACCAACCTCTTAAATTCAGGTAACATGTGAATAGTCTTAGAGATTAATGCTCATTTTATAATTTGCCTTTGATCTGAACTTCTTTAAATTGGCTTCCTTTTCAATGTTACATTGTGATTTAGATTCCTCTTGATTGCTATATCCATAACCACCTGGGCTCAAACATTTTCATTGCTATAAAACAGATACCGAAACAGTCTTTTCATCTTATTGTACAAGGTAGTATTTTAAAATGAACTATCTTCTTCAAAACGCCCAAATATGTCCTAATTTGATTCTTACAATCTTTCTACTAACCAATTCCATCATCCTTCAGTTTGATCAATTCCAGTAATCTCTTATGTAGAAATGTGAAAATGCCTTGTGTCTGCCCTCCACTTTATCAAGTGAGTTTTCCAGATAGACTGGAGGCTGGGATGATCTCAAGAGTCACAAAACTGAGCATCTGCATACATGAATCACTTTACAATTTCACCATGCCAGATGAATGGATCTTATTTACCATGAATTTGGTAGTTATTTTATTACACCATTAGACTGAGTGAAAATGGAATAGTCCATGCTCACTTTTATGCTGCCATTCTCAGTATACTCTGACAAATGCTCTGCTACATCTTAAGGATCTGAACACTCAATACTATATACAATAACTAAGTAACAACCAACCAAACACGCACACACGCACACACACGTGTATACACACACACACACACACACACACACACACACACAGCTTCAAGTAGAAACTGTGCCTAATGAGGCTGTTAACAAAGTTATCAGTTTTGTATTTAAGCCACTAAGGACGAAACACAGACAACAGTATGCATAAATTGAAAGGCTGTTACACAACACACTTGAAAATGTTATATTTACATGGCAAGCAGCTTATTATATTTACATGAACATCTGGTGCAGGTTCACTAAAATCTTTAAAACAGATGGACATGAAGAAAGAACTAGTAATTAACAAAGCTATATGTTGATTAAATCAGCATGTGGTTAATTCTAATGATTGTTGATCTTTCATAAGGTTGGTGAGACTTTTCAAACATCAAATCTCCTTAACTGACGTGTCAATTGACCAAGGAAGCAGTGATAACTACTCCGGTTGTTAACGTGCTATTTCAGTATTGTTACCAGAAAACTGACTGTA
>RCUC01117314.1:0-20416 GCA_003697995.1 Taxidea taxus jeffersonii
AAAGGCACAAGTTCCAGGGTGGGGTTGGGTGGGGGAACTTTGGAAAATGTCAAGGGAATCATTTTGTGCTCTAAACATGCAGTATGATAAATTATACCTAGTGACCTGAAAGAGACAGCCACATGCAAGAAGCCAGGTTCATCTGCAGCATATAATCCACACCTCGGGAGAATTTCACTTTATATCTACACCATACTCAAGATGGGCACCCTTTTGGATAATGATGCTGGAAAATTGTTTTTACTTTCTGTAAAGATGCTCCAGGGAACTGAAGATGCTGTAACAGGATATACTGGGTTGAAGACTGTCCTTCAAAAGCTCATGACCCCCCAGCACTTGAGAATGTAAGCTGATTTGGAAATAGGGACTTTGTACAGATGTAAGTTTTTCAGATGAGGTCATACTGGCTTAGGATGGACTCTAATCCAATGACTGGTATCCTAAGAAGAGGAAAATTTAGGGGCACATGGGTGGCTCGGTTGGTTGAGCATCGGACCCTTGCTCTCAGGTCTTGATCTTAGGTTCATGGATTCAGGCCCCAGTGGGCTCTGCCCAGGGCATGGAGCCTACTTAAAAGAAGAAGAAGGAGAAGGAGGAAGGAGGGGAAAGGGAGCAGGAAGGGGAGAAGGAGAAGAAGAAGAGGAAGGAGAGGATGAGGAAGGAGAAGAAGAAGGAGGAGGAGGAAGGAGGGGGAGGAGAGAAGGAGATGGAGCGGGGAGGGGAGATGGAGGGGGAGGGGAAGAAGAAGAGGAGGAGGAGGAAAATTTAGATATATATAGAAGAAGACAGTGTGAAGACAGACACAGGGAAAGTACCGTGTGATAAGGGGGCAGGGATTGGAAGAATGTGTCCACAGACCAAGGAATGACAGAGACTGTTGGCAACCACAGACCTAGGTAAGAGGCAAGGAAGGAATTTCCCATGGAGCCCGCAGAGAAAGTATGGCCTTGCCAATGCCTTGGTTTCAGACCTCTGGCTTCCTGAACTGAGAGCATCAACTCTGTTGGGCTGAGCCGCCCAGTGTGCAGGGCTTTGTTCTGGCTGCCCTGGACATCTACCACCCCGGATGTGGCTCCTTTAGGAGCACAGGTTCCATTCCCACTAACCGGGCATCGTGCTCTCTTCCCTCCACCCTGAGTTACCCTCAGTGCTCAGCTTCATTTCATCCTGAAAAATACAGCTCCTCCAACCCTTCTCCTCCGCAACTACCAACTACCAAAAGGGGTCATAAACCCACCGTCAGACTCAAACTAGACGGGAGATGACCAGTGCTTTGCAACAGCAGAGTGCATCTTCGAGGATGTCCAGCTTTATGCCCCTGCTGATCAAAGGAGCACTCTTCACCATTTGGATGGTTCATGGGACATGTTTGCAGACCACTCCTGGAAAGAACTTGGAAAGCCAACACCCTGCTCCCCCGTGTAAAATGAGCAGAGACTAAATGCACTCTATTTCAAACAAAACACGGCACTCTCACCAGCAGCTTCCATGGGACGTCATCGCTCTCCCGCCCAAACAGCTCTGGAGCCGAGCGGAGCGGGAACTGGCTGATGGATAAACAGGCAGCCACCGACGGGCACATATGCGCACAGATCTCTCAAGCACAGATGTGAAACTGCAGTAAATCCCTGGAGAAATGCACACGCTATAAATACAGAGGAGATCACTTGGCAGGTAAGAAGAGAACATTTATTTTTGATTTCTGATAAAAAGAGAAAATCAATTTATTGCAAGTTGTTTCAGTTATTTGCTCTCACTTGCTTAAGGATGTGGGTGAAACTGAGCTTCCACTAATGACTACTGATGAGGAAGGACTGATGCTACAATCCTTGATCTGACTGCTTCGAGTCGTTCTGGGAAGTTCCCTGAGGAAGAGCAATGCCTGGAGGGTCAGTCCCAAAGTCCTGGTGGACAGATCCCTGCCCTCCTGTGACATCCGTTGACACTCCCAAGACAGGTTCATAGACAGAAGAGCTCCACTTTAGTCTGTGTATTTAACTAAGTGAAATAAATACCACGCTTGAGTAGCTTTGTGGGTATTGAAGAGTAAGCTCATTATTTTATATTCATAAGGGCAGAGAATCCTATCATAGCCACCGTCCCTGTCAAAAAATTAAAAAAAAAAAAAAGTTTAAGAAAAAAACCCTAAAAGCTAAAAGTCCAAGTTAGCAAGTGAGCTATCTTATAAGAATAATTAGATATTAAGCCTTCCTTTAAAGCTTTATGTTCCGGGCCAAAGCAAGGTTGCATCATAGGTAGACATGCGACAAATTCAGGGTCCCAAACTGTAGCTAAGCCTTCTCTTCCATCAACACCCAGAGCAACGTGGAATGTCCTGGAACTCTGCACAACGTTGAACTTATTTGTGTCCTGAGTTGCTGCATGCACCCCAACAAGGAACCGCAGAACAAATGTTTTTATGCTATTTGCAGACTTTGTCATGTAGAACATATCAGGAAAGTCGTCAGGAAAGGGCCACTAATGACTTGAAAGGACGAAACCACAAAATCAATCAATTGCAATCTGAGAGGAGGATCCCAGGATCTCACAAAACCAGAGATGGCTGCCTCTGACTCTGGGTGCAGAGTTCTTCCCGATCCAAGTTGAACCCTCTTTGAAACCCTGTGGCCAGAAAAAGAAAAGGTAAATCAAATGACTTCGGGTAATGAGCTCGCCAAAGACTTGTGTTTTCCCAAGAGAGATGATTTTGAGGCTTAGGCTCAACTCTGTAACCTCAGGCCTCTCTTCTCTACTGGTGCCTGACCCCGCCCTCAGGATTCCCTGTGACTCACTCTTGAACCCTGGGCCTGTCGTCGGCAGTGTTTAAACGTGTGAACATGTCTGGCTCCCCCCCCCAAACAGCCTGCATGCCTCTAAGGCTGTGTCTCATGTATCTTTGAATCTACAACGCCTCACCTGAAGTTTGGCATGAGGTCAGGGCTTCATAAAGGGTGCTTTTAGGGGAGGCTGAGTGACTTAGTCAATCAAGCATCTGCCTCTGGCTCAGGTCATGATCTCAGGGCCCTGGGATCGAGCCCCGCATTGGGCTCACAGGAAACCTGCTTCTCGTTCTCTTCCCTGCTTATGCTCTCTCTTGCTATCTCTCTCTCTCTTAAATAAATAAATAAAATCTTAAATAAATAAATAAATAAATAAATGGTGCTTTTAAACAAATGTTTAATGTCACAGATTTGGAGATCACACAGACATATGTGAAATGTGGCTATATTATTGGGACACATATCCATGAAAATAGACAAACAAAAAAGCAAAAGCAATGTCCCCAGATATACTGTATTTAAAATAGAAGAATTCCTTGCTCTTCTTCTTAGGAAGTTTTCACCTCTTAAAACAGAAAACGTACAGGAGTGCTTAGTGACAGGAAGAAGGTAAAGCGTGAACTAGAGAGACAGAATATCTTTTCTTATCAGCAGTTTGAATAACAGCCCTCCGTTTCCTCTCTGCCCAAACACCGGACTCTCCCTTCATGCATTGGATGTCTAAGATACCTTCTCTCTCCAGTCCTCTCCTCCTTCCTTATGGTGCAGGAAACTTCAACTGTCCTTGCCACTGGACTTAGTGCCGAAAGCCTAACAAATAATGTTGTAAATTAAATTAGTGGCAATCGTAAATTCAGGGAAAAAAAGGCTCTGGCTAATCTAAGCCAGTCATACACAAAGAAGAGGACACATTTAAGGTTGTTCAGGTCCAGGCTTTGTGCACCTTTCCACACACTGAAGAGCAGGAGATGCTTAAACTCCCCCTTACCCACTTTCATTGTTTTTGCAGTGTTCACTGAACCTCACAGTTTACTGTCTTTTTTCACTGGTCGGATGGAAAACATCTAGTCTCACCCTCTGGGTATGATCAACCTTCATATTTTCGAAAAGTGTTGAGTAACCATTTCAAATTCTCCCTTTAAGATAACTAACCTAAGAAAACAATAATGCTAGTTGTTGTGTTTGTCATATTTTTCCCAAATTTGAATGCCATTGCAATGTGTGCGATGAACTCACTTCACATTTTCTACTTCCCTCCCAAGATGTAGAACCAAGAATTGAATGCTGAACTGGAGGGCAGTCAACACTAATTTAAAAAGAATTATCCTCATTGCTGTTGCATCCCGCACTGTAGGTTATACTTCCCATTAACATGGTTGTTATGATAATAGAACTCACTTCTGGTTCTCAGTGTGCTATAGTTTACTGCAGAACCTCCAAGCATGGCTGAATTTATAAGGAGGAACACTAGCTTTAAACTCTGAATGTTGATATAGAAAAAAGCCTTCAGTTAGATTGATTTACTTCCAATTTTCATATTTAATGAACTATTTTGAAAGAGAACTCTGTCCGTGTGTCTTCACTAAGTAGCAGGTAATAAATCTTGAATTATTCAGTGGTTAGTGTTCATGAATTCTGCTGTTTGCCATCTTGTCCCTTGGCTCCTATGCAACCACACTACATGCAAAAGAGAAAGAGGTAAAGCAGACAGGAATACACCTCAATCAGCCAGGCTTTTTGTTTGTCAGCAACAATTACAAAGGTCAACGGTGCCCAGCAGAAGGACAGACATTAGGGTGAAATGAAATTCTCTTGATTAAGAATGAAGTTGAAGAGAAAAAAAAAAAAAGAATGAAGTTGAGTTTAATGTTTCACTTAATCATGAAATAAAACAAAACAGATTTTTTAAAGCTATAATAAAGAAGTATTTCTGTGGATACGTACTTTTTCATTAGTATTCAATATTTGGACTCAAAATAATATTATCCTTCTGATAATAGAGTGCTTGGATTGTTGCCCTTTTGTTTTTGCAATCTACAAGCTCCCTCTTCTGACTATGTGACGTAATTCATCATATGTATATGTCCTCTTTACATTTTAAAAGCTCTTGCAGATCCTCCTATAAACAAATCTGATGTGATATAAAATAAATACAGTTTGTGCCTGAGCATTGACCTGAAACTGTGGAGTTTTTTTTTAAGATTTTACTTATTTACTTATTTTTTTAGAGAGCAAGAGAAAGAGAGGGCAAGCAGGGGGGGAGGGAGAAGGAGAAAGGATCTCAGACTGTGCTGAGTACGGATCCCAACGCAGGACTCGATCTCATGACACTGAGGTCATGACCAGAACCAAAATAAAAAGTCAGATGCTTAACCGACTGAGCCACTCAGGCACCCCTTGAAACTGTAAGTTTTAAGATTTTTTTTTCCTCCAGAGTTGTAAGTGGTTTTTTTAAAAAAAAAAAAAAAAAAAAAAAAGAATTCATGTCTTAAGTAAGCTGTTTTTTGCTGCAAATAATTGTGTTCCTGAATCGCCATTCATGGGGCAAACTCCTTGGTTTTCATAAAAATAACATAATTTTATAATACATAAATAAAATAGCTTATAAAAATTTTTGGAAATATACAAGATGAGTTTAATTCACAGCACATTAATTTAGGTATTAGAGTCTTTGAAAATATATATTTCATGGCTGCATAATATTCTATGATAAGTATATACCATAAATTCTTTAAATAATAGCATAAAGTTACACAGATTATTCCCAGTTTCCACCATTATAAGTAATAGTAAGATTATTTATTTTAAATAAATATTTCCAATTATTTATTTGAAAAACAACTTAAAAAGGATTTCTGGTCCAAATCGTAGAAATATTTCTAAAAATATTGGCAACCAACACATCCTTCTAAACTCCCTTCCGAAAACACACAAATTTACAATTCCATCAACAGTGTGTGGTAGTTCCCTCCATGTCCTCAACAATTCTCAATATTTTCAATATTCACCAGCTTCATAAATGAAAAAGGTTATTTTAAAATCATATTTTATTAGAATCACGTAAAAAATCTTTCCCCTCTAATTTTATTTTGTGGTTTTGGGGTGTTTTTTTTGTTTTTATTTTTGTTTTTGTTTTTTATTTTTATTTTTTTTTAAGATTTTATTTTATTCATTTTAACAGACAGAGATCACAAGTAGGCAGAGAGGCAGGCAGAGAGAGAGAGAGAGAGAGAGAAGGAAGCAGGCTTCTCGCTGAGCAGAGAGCCCGATGCGGGGCTCGATCCCAGGACCCTGGGATCATGACCTGAGCCGAAGGCAGAGGCTTTAACCCACTGAGCCACCCAGGCGCCCCTGTTTTTGTTTTTTAAATAGGTTCTACCCCCAACATGGGGCTCAAACTCATGACCCTGAGATCAAGAGTCACATGCTCTATGGACTGAGCCAGCCAGGTGCTCCCACCCCTAATTTCTGGCCACTATTATTTTTCCTTCTTTATAAGTCAACTTTAGATGTCCTTTAAAATTTTTCCTAATAGGATGTTCATGATTTTCTTATGGATTTTAGGAGTTCTCCATAGGTTGATTAAAAACTTGCTTTATATGCTTTTGCTCTAATTTATTGTGTTTTATAACATAAAGAAGATTTTAATATGCCATGTAATCAAATCTACATTCATGTATGGATAATTTACGAGTTCCAATACAGTTTTAAATTCCACTGCCTCTTTGATTTCCTCAAATTATTTTCCTTTTCTTTCCTTTGACTTTCAGTTAGCTTGTGTTTTACTTCAGCCTGTGTGTTTCTGTGTCATCTTTTCACTTCTTATATAAAAGCCCCTTTTGTCTTATATTTTACTGAGATCATAAAGCAGGTATTGCCCAAATATAATTTATTTCCCGTAGTAAATCTTTTCAAAACCAGCTCTTTTCCAGGATATTGAGTCCCTTGTCCCTCTCCTTATTCTGAGCTGTAAAATCTTTCCACAGGCATCCTGTTGGCTGTTTTCTGTTCATGCATCCTTGAGAAAGGAGCATCTCTCCTAGCCTCCTGTTTGCAAGTAAAAAGAGGGAGAAGGATTGTCTCTGTGTCTCCTCACTGTCCATCTGCTTGCTGTTAGAAACCTCCTCTCAAATTCTTAAGCACAGAGATTTTGTTTGTTTGTTTGTAGTTAAATTTGCTTTCCTGGTTGAGTGAAACCACCAGCCTAAAAGAAAGGAGGAGAAATCAGAACCACGGGCAAGCAAGGCCAGCCCTGTGAGGTCTCTGTCAGTGTGTCCAGGGGTCAGCCATCTGTGTCTGACTCTGTGTTCACTCTCATCTCCAAGAAGGGCCCGCAGATCCAGGCTTCTCCTTAGGAAGGGGTTCATGCAGATAATTTTTGCTTTATCAGGGGGAGGCAGACAGGGAAGGCCCTACCCACGGAGTCCCTTCTGCTGCTGAGAATTAAGAAGCCATCCCAGGCAGCTCCTGTGAGAGTCCTGGGCTCTCAACCACTGGGGCTCCACCAATGGAGTAAAGAGAGGGGCAAGGTTCCCCCTGGCTTCCAGGGCTCCCATTTACCCTCCCGGCTCCAAATTAAGGAATATCCATGGAATTCTGCAGGATGTACTCTCCTTAATTGCCAGGTTTGCCCCATCTTCTCAGAAGGGGACATGGAGCCAGCCTTCAGTGTCCCCCCAAGTTGGGCCCCAGTGGCTCTCTACCCAAAAGAGGGGCTTTGCAATTTCTCTTAAGTGATGGGCTCTCCTCCCTGGTTTTCAGGAACCACAAACAACATTGGTTCCCTTTGTTTTATATCATTTTGGCCATCTTTACCAAAAGGCCACTCATCTAGTTTTCTCCCCCAGTCCCAGGCATATCAAGGGATCTACACTCACTTGGCCCCAAATCCTTTCAGCTAGAAATCATTGTTTCCTCCTTGTAGCTAAGAGTACTTTATTTTTATTTCTCACCTTTCATGGGCCCTTCTTTGGCCAGTTCGACTGTAATTTCTTTGAGGGCAAGTGGAGTGATCAGCTTCTCCTGGTTTGCCCAGCACCTCTAGAGAGTTGACACAAGAAGGCCCAGGAATTGCCCTGGGCCTGGACCGGCAGTTGCCCAATCAAGGTCAAGGTGGGCTGTATCTTTAAGCCTCTCTCCCACACCCATCATCTAAAACTGCCTGGCCCAAAGTAGATATTACTGAGGTATCTATAGATGAGTGATTTTCTTTGCCCCTAGAACTCACGCACATGTTTATAGGGTTAAGGGCAAAATTTATGGCTACTAACCAGAGAAGCTAAGAAATTAATGAGCACATTGGGCCTATTTGTGTGGTGAAGTTGAGATCTTCTCATAATAAGTGACATAACCTGGTTCATGATCTCTAGATATTTGCAAATTAAAAGAAACCTCATCACTGGAGAAGTTTCAGACATAATTATAAAGAGTAAGTATGGCTGGAATGATTCCTCAAAGACTAATATTTTCAGAAACTAGCTATTACACCATTCAGTAGATATGCAAAATCTGTTTCCAAAAGCACTGGTGCCCCAGGCTGCCCTCCACAGCCATTTAAAACATTATAATTAACTACCTACTGGATGTATAATAATATACCAATGGTGCCTCGAGACATGTTCTCTGTCCTAAAGAAGATTTTGCTCAGAAGGAATAGTTGAGAGCCGTGACTATTTACATTTTCCCTATGGCCAACTCAAAATCACCCCAAGTACAGTCTTCATAAAAATAAGTTCTGAACACTTACTCATTTCTTAAATTATTTAAATAAAGAGAATGAGTCTTGCTTGCAGCATCACAACTGCCTGCAAGGCCCAGTGAATTCCATGAAGTAGGGAGAGAATCCTCTTGCGTCCTTGGTGGAGATCCATCCAAGCATCAACCACATTTAGTGTCTAATAGGATTCTAGAGGCATGCAAGTCCAGGAAAGAGGGGGGGCTACCATGCTTAATTGGAAGAATCAAATAACTCATCGAGGTCTTCCAAACCACAGCAACATGGCAGAGGGAAAAAAAATCACAAAAGCCCTAGCAATCATGCAATAGAAACTAGAAAAATCTCTTGATGAAAACAAAACCTGTAAAGAAATGGCAAAGGAGGTGAAATTGATGCCAGTTTCCCATGGGAATTTTAGCTTTTTTCAGACATATTCAAGTTTCCTGAGGGCAGAGATCGCTCCTTGGGAACTAAAACCATTTTCTCTTTCATACGTCAGTGCTTACTTAGGAAGTGGGTTTGTGTGGAAAGAAAAGATATTGAATTTAGATAAATGCCAGTCCCAGAGCAGATGTTCTCTACTTGGACAAAGATACAAAGCGCCGGGAGAAAAAGTCATTCAGAAATTAAAATTAAAAATCATGTATTGATTGAGGAGTGACTAATCATTGGACCATGCTACTGATGACTGTGCCATCTGTCTTCAGAGATCTCCAAATATAGCCACTGGAGGGCTGAGTGTGCTGAAACGGAGCCGAGCTCCAGATCCCAGGTCGGCGCATGGGATCTGGCATCCACCGACCTCATTCAGCTCCCAGCCTTGTCACCTTCCACGTGAGTGACCTTGGGAATTACTTGACCTTTCTAAACCTCAGTTTCCTCATGGATAATAAAAACCCACCCTCATAAGGTGGTTAGATGGAGCAAAAAATGCCTCTTTAGAAGAACGGGGTTGTTAGAGATGATATCACAACGTTTATTATTTGATTCGTAGGATTTGAGTCGATGCTTAGAAGTTGTCCCAATTGACCTCTAACGTGTAATGGACCCATGATATTTGTCTGTGTTACTAAAGAGTGCACTGAATGCTTTCTGCTTCCAAACATTTAGTGATGTGACGGGAAAACTCTTCCACCTTGGGCTCCTGGGTGGCTCAGTGGGTTAAGCCTCTGTCTTTGGCTCAGGTCATGATCTCAAGGTCCTGGGATCCAGCCCCGCATCGGGCTCTCTGCTCGGCAGGGAGCCTGCTTCCCCCTCTCTCTCTGCCTGCTTCTCTGCCTACTTGTGATCTCTCTGTCAAATAAATTTAAAAAATCTTAAAAAAAAAAAAGAACTCTTCCACCTCAGTTTAAAGATAACCCCCCAAATTGCCCTCCCTTATTTACTGAGACATTTGTCTCTGTACTCCCAAATATACACATTTCCATGTCTCTCCCAATCCAGACAGCTTCTTCATTTTGCCCTCTTTATGCCCTGTTTGTTTCCACCATGCTTTATACCCTACTACATGCCCTCTGAAGGATCTTGCCCTGTGCCAGGTATATCCCTGTTGGCTCTGAAATCTCCATTCCCTGACCTCCCCCACTCCTGACTTCTGCAACTGATATTTCTCAGGCTGCACTAACAACTGGCTTTTCCCCAGGAGTCCTTGCTCACCACAGAGAGCCTATCCCCTCATCCCTGGCAACACTATCTTTCCCTCTTTGTCCCTCTAGCCCTACAGCTGGTCCACTCCTTTCGATGCCAACTTTTGGGTTGAGCTCGCTCTTTCTTTCTTTCTTTCTCCCTTTCCTTTTAGGATTTCATTTATTTATTTGACAGAGAGAGAGAGAGCACATAAGCAGGGGGAAGAGCAGAGAGAGAGGGAGAAGCAGGCTCCCCAATGAGCAAGGAGCCCAACATGGGGCTCGATGCCAGGACCCTGAGATCATGACCTGAGCCAAAGGCAGATGCCCAACCGAATGAGCCACCCATGCACCACTGGGTTGAGTTCTTGTCCTTTTTTCTCCTGTGTGTGTGTGTGTGTGTGTGTGTGTGTGTGTACACAGCATAAGATTTACTATCTTAACTATTCTTAAGTGTAGAGTTGAGTGATTTTAAGTACATCCATGTTGTTGTACAAACATCACCACCATCCATCTCCAGAACTTTCTTCGTCTTAGAACACCAAAATGGTGGATCCAATAAACACTAACTCCCTTTTTTATATATTCAATCTTTCCAAAACTGTTTCAGCTAATTCTCCTTGTTAAGTTTCCTCTCTTGATGCACCTGGTATAAGCTCTGCTTTTCTGATTGGGTCCTTCACCTTCAACACACAAGATTTCTGAAATTATCAGATTGCTGTTGAGTATCTGATGAGGGCACGGTGCCAGCAATACAGAAATAAATAAGACACAGTGCTGTTGTTGTTCTTGAACTTACAGTCTCACGGGAGGCAGGCAAATCAGATTGATTACAATCTCATATTTTGAATAAGCACATGAGCTCTGGAGGCAACGCACATAGTTGTGAGTCCTGGCTCTCCCACTTGCTGGTCCTGTGAACATGGGCAGATTAGGAACATTTCAAGAAGGACTTCATGCATTTGGCTCAAGGGCCAGACTAGGTGGTGCTTTTTGCACAACAAGGAGCTGTCAGGAAGACCGACAAAGCAGGAGCATTTGGGATGCATTAGGAGTGTCTGGCCAAATGCAAGGCTATCATCTAGAAAGGTACCACCAGTTCAGGCTGCTGGCAGGGTGAATGAGGACATGGGGGCAGGAATGTTTCTTAGCCAGAAGGGAGGGAAGGGGTGAGAAATAAACAACAAACTTTCTGATCAGTTATGAAGCCTTCCATGCCTGTTCCAGGCCAGCCTGATCTCCTCTCTCTGAATCTACCACATCAGCGACACTCATTCCATTGTCTCTAATTCTCGAAGGCGTTCATTCTTGCCCTCCTCTCATCCAGACTGGGTGATGGGTTATTAAAGATAAAAGCAACAACTTAGTCTTTTTCTGTCCCCCAGTGATCTTATAATATTTTGTATATCAGGATATTTAATAGATTTCTTTGAGGACTCTCATTCTTCAAAAAATGATATATTATGACAAGCCAGACTGAGTGATAATTCAAGCATTTAAGAAGATAACTCTAAATTTTGAGCACCCCAAAAGTAACAACTTACTAAATATTAATTATCAAATGGAATAAAAATGCAATCTTACTTTTAAGAGTTTGATCTTCTATGGTTTCAGCTTAATCTTGCTAACCATCTTCAGTAATGAGGAGTTAGTAACGGCTTGGTGACTTGAATTCAGAGACCCAATTTGATTAGATTTTCTGATTAAGAGGACTAATGTTAACTATGCAATATGATGCATAATAATATATCAAACCCCATTTTGGGGTTCTATTTCAACAGAGGGCTTACTGCATGATTAGAAAATGAAAAACGCAGTTTTTCAGGATTCATTTACTGTAAATTGACTGAAATCAAGTGGAAGAAAATCCAAACCTACTTGCCTTATTGATGCTCTTTCCATGTATATAATAATTATTTCTTAATATCGATTTGAGAAGCTGTAATTTGTTTTCACAATTAATCAATGGAGAGAAAAATTTGAATTGGAATCTTTCTCAAGTAATCCCATAATTACCACATTATAGAGCCCTCTCTCCTTCCTTTCTCTCGCTAGCAAATTTTAGATTTCAGTTTCCTACCAAACCATTTAGCTTGTTTGGAATTCATGCGACATTTTACATGGAAAGAAGTGTGAAATGCCACTTTCCATACCGCTTCCTTATAAATTATTCATCCCTGCTGTTTATCAGGCAGCTTCTGCACTTAGATAAGAAGTCACCTCCCGTGTGCCGCACATATCACAGGAACCTAAATAATCAAAAATAGTGTGTAGCCTGCTAAAAGAGTAAGGAGAAATTCCAAGCAAGCACAGTCTGGGATGAGACCCTCCCATGCTGAAACCAGCCCCACCAATCTTACTTGATATGAATAATACCACTTAGCTTGGGAAGTGTGTGGTTGGGAGAAAGATCTACACTCTCAATAGCAGACAGGCAAAAGAATGTAAATGTTCTCTACCTTGATGGGTAGCTTTATTGAATCAAAGAACCAAATGAAAAATCGTTGTCATCCTTACAAGTGGCCTTACAAATTGCCAAAGCTATAACTATCAAGAGAATCTTCTTTTTTTTTTTTTCATTTTTGAAAATTTGGGCAGCATTCCCATCTGCATTATCCCATCATCCACTCTCTTTTTTCCATGGCTTTGTAGTGCCCTCCACCACGGTTGGGTTTGATCTGACCTATATTTTGATCTGGAATATCCATTTTCCACCAATTTATGATAATGAATCCATTGATAATGTTCTAACACTTGAGAATTTAGAGGATGACAATTTGGTCTTAAGAAGAATGACTTAAGGTTATCATGATTTTAGGTGTTGATCACTGATAAAAGATTATTGAACTAACTATAACATTTCAGGGTCAGCTCAACTTTCCCCTTTGAGTAACTTTCTTTACTACACTTGATTCAATTCTACATTTTATTTTTTTTAAGATTTTATTTATTTATTTGACAAACAGAGATCACAAGTAGGCAGAGAGGCAGGCAGAGAGAGAAAGGGGGAAGCAGGCTCCCTGCTGAGCAGAGAGCCCTATGCAGGGCTCAATCCCAGAACCCTGAGATCATGACCTGAGCTGAAGGCATAGACTTAACCCACTGAACCACCCAGACACCCCCAATTCTACATTTTCATACAGTTAAGATTAGGGTCTTATTTTGGATGGGGGGGGTACTCACACATCTCATTGTGTTTGTAAAGTAACTATTTATCAATCAATAAAAAACATAAGTTAAAAATGTACCCTGTACCTGATGGTATGCCAAATGAGATGCTATAGTAAACTGAAAAGAAACTTAAGATACAGAGTGGAGTGCCTTCTAGGAGATACACTCTGTTCTAGCCCCCACAGTTTAAGGACAGCAATGCATAGACACAGACTAAAACAACTTCCCTAGCTCGTTAATGACAGAATCAACACCAGGGCTCACATCTCCAGTCCTCGAAGTTATAATTTTCCCCACTTCTCCAAGGAGCCTGCATTCTGTGTGGACAGTTAAGAATTACACACATGCAATTATCACAGACATGTGAAGCTGAATTGGGTCCTGCTTAGATCACCCAGCCCCAGCAAACCTCTGATGTCTACGTTTGCCCAGCCAAAATCAGCAAGAGCCCTCAAGGCAAACCCAGCCTGGATGGGATGAACCCCGCAGACACAGGAGAAATGTTTGTTAGGCCACGTTCCTGAAGGTTTGTGGTTGTTTATTACTGAGGGAATGGTAATTGATACAGCATGTAAGACGCTGCTCAAATAATGCCATTCTCCTCCTTGCATAATATATAAAATATCCAAAAATATGGAGCCCCCAGAAAAGGAAGTCATTAACATTCTACCTGTCCACTGTGTCTAGCTTAATGAAATGGATACTATGGGAGTGCAAAAGATAGAAGGCATTATTGCCTTTACTTAAAGGAAAGTGACAATTACATTGATATTATATGCCATACATATATAAAAAATGACAAGCAAAGTTACTCAGCTATTTCAACGTAGAAACTGCCTTTCTTGAATCACTATCTATATGTGAGCTATTGCTCAACAGGTTATGAAAAATAGGAAATTCACTTAATGGTGAGAGAACTTTCTTAAGGAACACAGGATATTGGGGAAGGAGGTGTGTGTAATTCAGGTATTTCCATTAACAACCTGAATGTTGATCCTGGAGCTTCAAGGACTCTGCCCAGCCCTAGACTCACATGTCCTTGGAGACGAGAGGAGTCCAGTACAGGAGAGAAGCCTCCTCCTTGTGGAAACTTGTCTGGAAACAAAGTTCCCATCTAAGAAAATGAGCTTTTCTCCTCCTTAGGTTAGGACACTCCAGGCAAGTCCTAACAGATGAAGAGTGTCATCAAGTAAGCCTATAATTGTCCCTTAAAAAAAATTACTCTGGGGGCACCTGGGTGGCTCAGTGGGTTAAAGCTTCTGCCTTCGGCTCGGGTCATGATCCCAAGGTCCTGGGATCGAGCCCCACATCGCGCTCTCTGCTCAGCGGTGAGCCTGCTTCCTCGTCTCTCTCTGCCTACTTGCGATCTGTCTGTCCAATAAATAAATAAAATCTTAAAAAAAAATTACTCTGAACAAACTCTCTCCAAACACTATAATGAGAGTGGGGAATTTAGGAAGAGCTCTAGGAGATGCTGAAAAGTCAGATCCTCTTATGCTCCACTAGAGGAGAAGTGGGATCAACAAGGAGATGAGACCATTGCAAGCAGGCCTGTGTTCCTTCTCCCTAAGTACCTGTATATATGTTAAAACCACTCTGCTCATTATGAAGGACCCACCTTTCCAGACAGGGTTTTTGCCTACAGTGTCGCATCTCTGGTGTGGCTACCAATGCTGCCACCTAGGATTTTCCTCTTGGTCATTTAACTCAAATTCAATATACATATACATAGCATACAATATACATACCATACACAACAGACAAAAGATTTTAAATAGATATTGTTTAGGCAAAGATCAGGATGGATAAGAATTTAGAAGAAACATGACTCTGGGAAATCAGAAGGGCCCAGCACACAAATAGAATATAGGCAGTGGGGACATTGGGGAATCCAGGTGAGGTTTTTAAAGAGCTATCCCTAAGTGGACCAAGAACTCCATTAGCAGGAAGAGGGAGCACGTGGCTCCCACAGTTCCTGTCTGTGGTGAGGAATGTCTAGTTATCATCACCTCTCTGGCTAAATGGCCTCTAGGTCATTTTATAATTATTTATGGAGAGAAAGACAGAGACAGAGAGACAGAGAGGGGAGGGGCAAAAATAGAAAAAATTAAGGTAGAGTGACAAAGGGAGGGCAGCTGGCTAAAAGGGTAAGGGTAAATTTTAAGGACAAGGGAAAAGAAAATGAAATGGAGAGAAAAGGTTAATGCCAAGAATGGAAAAAATTATACTAAAAAGTAGTTTTAAGAATCGAATCACACACAGCTTAGGAAGTGGTATGTTTTTCTATGGGGCTAAAATAGACACATTTTTTTCCAAATGTGTTGAAAACAAGAATTTAAAGAGAAGAATAAATGTAAAAGAAAGAGCAAGAAGCCTAAAAAAAAAGAAAGAAAAGAACAGATGAGGTTAACCAAAGTAGAAATGGAAAATAAATGTAAATAATTTAGCATAAAGCAAGGGAACGGGAAGTTCTAAAACTGTGCTGAGAATAAAACAGAGTCAAGCTGTGAAGACACAAGAATATACAGTCCATGTGGGGAAGAGGGAGCAAAACTGGAAAAGCAGGCAGGGACGGAGGAGGGAATCCCAGATTCCCACAGAAGCCAGCTCCAGCCACCAGTGACGAGGATTCTGGCTTAGGCTTCATGGAATTTGTGTTCTGTCTCTGCTGAGACAGATCCTTCCCAAGACCTCAGCATGGAGACACAAAGGAGGCCCCCTTTCCTCTCAGCTCACATTGTGTCCATACCGCCTTTTACCCCAATTTCTCCACACAGCCTATAGGGGTCATGTCCACTCAGAGGGGGCACCCTTCTTCAGCTATAGCCCAGCTGTTTCTCTTAAACTGACCCCACAATCTCACATGATAGTTTCCCAGCTTAAACTTCTCGAAAATCTGACTTCTCAAAAACTTAACTGTTCAAATTCTTTCTTTTTAAGATTTACTTATTTATTTTAGGGAGAGACTATGAGAGTGGGGGGAAGACCAAAGGAGATAGAGGGAGAGAATCTCCAGCAGCCTCCCCGCTGAGTGCAGAGCCCAACACCGGGCTTGATCACCAGACTCTGAGATCACGCCCTGAGCTAAAACCAAGAGTCAGATGCTCAATGGACAGAGCCACTCAGGGGGTCCTATTCAAAGTCTTCCAACCTAATATGTATATGATTCACTTCTAAATTATTCAGGAATGAAATTCAAACAAGTATGTTGAGCAAAGGCAACTTACATTTAACAACAAATAACTACCTTTTTGGCAGCAAATAAATCTAGGTCACTACCAATGTTGTTATCTTTGAGAAATATTTTTTCCATGAACCATGGTTGGTTCATGCCAATAGCTATCTCCTAAGAGCTCACAGCCCAGCACTACAACCTGATTGATGCCTGATGATGGAACAGTCATCTGCATGTATTTCCTTTCTTCTTCTTCCCATCTGACTTTGTTCTTGGATAGCTTAACCCTGACATTTTTTTTTTAAGATTTTATTTATTTGACAGACAGAGATCACAAGCAGGCAGAGAGGCAGGCAGAGAGAGAGGAGGAAGCAGACTCGCCGCTGAGCAGAGAGCCCGATGCGGGGCTCTATCCCAGGACCCTGGGATCATGACCTGAGCCGAAGGCAGAGGCTTTAAACCACTGAGCCACCCAGGTGCCCCACCCTGACATTTTTAATATAGGCTTGATTGCAGCTGAAATGAACAAGAAGATTCACCGAGATCTATCTAAAGAGAGTCTTTGTGTGAGTTTGTTTTGCCGCATTAGGATTCTGAGATAGATACATTCTATTAGCAGAGTCTATCTACATCTGAATCAAGGGTCTTGCCACAAGGCAAAGTGACATTGAAGCTTGAGGTTCATCAAAAATAGCTATTTGGTTCAGGAAAAATAAAACATCTCCCAGCTTTTCAGTTAAACAAAACTGCTCCTTTTTTCCAGATGAATTATATTGAATGAACTTCTTTATCCCTGTCTTCCACACACACACACACACACACACACACACACACACACACAGTGTGGATCTTGAGCCCAATTTCTTCATCTGTATAATAAAGGAATTAGACTTGATACTTTTTCTTTTTCAAAATAAAATATTTTTTATTTTAAAAATAATTAATTGCTATCATAGGAAAGAAAAAGTTTTAAAATAAGTGAAGATTGTCTTCCCAGCAATAATAAACACAGTTAATATCCTCATATGTATTCTTACAGGCATGATATGTGTATACATGTATAAAATACACATAGTATATATTTTAAATAGTCTATTACATATTCTGTTTGATAACATCTTCCACTTATTGCAATTTCTCTGTTGATATTATCCTCTAATTTGATGAACCACAAATTATACAAACTAGCTTTAATCAATGGACTTAAAACTATTGTCTGTTTTCTGCTTTATGAATAATTCTGTGATGATCGTCCTTATATAGCTATCTCTGAATATTCATTCAATTATTTTTTAGAATAATTGCTTGTGAGTAGAATTTCTATTTCAAAAAGTATGGATATTCTAAATTTTAATATGTATGAATTTTTAATCATTTGATCAAGATTTTAAAATCCCTTGGGTTTTTTACTGGGACCTCATTGAATTTGTAGAGTAGGTTAATGAGAATCCATTCATCCATTCATGTAATGAGTAGGAATTGGGCTGCTACAATGGGCCAGAGACACCAGCACAGCAAAGGAAAAATCAAACAGCCTTCCCTATGGCACATCTGCATGAAGGAGTCAAAACTAATAAACAGATACATAACAGAAAGTCACAGTGTGGACAGTGCTAGAGGTTAAAAGCTCTGAAGAAAAAATAAAGCAAAGTAGAGATGATAGGGGTGATACTGTATTTAAGATGATTAGGAAGGTTTCTGAAATCAGTATTGATCCAGACCTGAAGGATCCAAGGAAGGAAGCCACGTGTTTGTCAAAGGGAAGAGGTGGGAGGAAGGAGCCAGAGAGTGTCAAGGAAGGGAGATGAAGAGGACAAGATTAGAGAAGGGTTAGAGGTCCCACCAGGAAGCACCTTTGGATAGGTGGTGGAGGATTTTACTGTGAGCGTCAGAACCCATTGAAGGATTTTGGGCATTCCACTTTCTTCCTGAAATAAGGTATGCTCTCCAATTATTTCTCTTCTTTAATGTCTCCCAGTAGAACATGTTAGTTTCAGTTCCGTTTTAGTCAATGTTTCATTAAATATTTTAAGGAAGAATTTATTGTTATTGTTTTTATAATTAATATTTTAGTTTAAAAATCTTACAGGCCCCCACAATACTTAATTTTAGGGTTCTGTGAACTTGGTGCCATACCAGTGATCCATAAGTCTCTGCAGATCCATGCAAGCATAAATGCTTTTAGGGAGTTCTGGAGAATGGCCGGGGTTGCTTTTACTCCTGGTCCCCTCCAGTCACTTCAGAGGAGACACAAGGATAGAGTCAAAGACATCAGAATCAGAGTAGTGCCTTCTGGGACAACTGTGCCTCCTCCCACCCACCTCTTCCAGTTCTCTGGTTTCTGTGTGATTTGGTTCCCAGGCCCTTCCACCTGTCCTGAATTCAATTCCCTAGAGCGGCGTTTTCCAAAAAGTGGGCAGTGAAATCACCTGGGCATCTTATAAAAAATACTTCCCTGACCCCATTCCTAGTGATTCTGATCCTAAAGTTCTAGATTTTAATATGTGACAAAATTGGGGAAGACTATCCAAGACCAAACTTAGACCTGCCACATTCCTGCAGATGCAGGATTTCCTATCACTATGCTAGCAGTGACCATGACAGACCTTGGAAAGCAAGTGACCAGAGTGGAGTTGTTCAACATGAAAGTGTCATACAGTTAAGCTCTTGTTTCTGAGAAAAACAAAATGCAGGTGCACTCAACATCTGAGTTTAAACTAGGTCCTCATCCATGTGTAAAAGAAAAATAAACCTATGTTTTGGCTAACAATCATCTTTATATCTTTCCAATATATATCTATATATAGATATATAGATAGATAGATAGATATAGATATATATAGATATCTATATATCCAATATATATATATTTCCAATATATCTTTCCTGGAAAAGACTCTATGTAAAACTTAGAATATGATGTAGATGGATCCACAGCATACCAGAAAGTCTCAGCCATGAAACGATGCTCCTGTGGGTAGATCTTCCCAAGAGAAGGGGAGTAGTTTGGATTAGTGGAATGAGAATGAGTTAGGGTGGCAGGGTCCCAGTTTCAAATCTCTAATCACTTAACTTGATAGAGGCTTGGTTTAGTCAGCTTTAAAATAGAGAAATAGGGGCACCTGGGTGGCTCGGTGGGCTAAGCCTCTGCCTTCAGCTCAGGTCATGATCTCAGGGTCCTGGGATCAGGCTCTCTGCTCAACGAGGAGCCTGCCCCCCGCCCCCTGTCTCTTGCCTGCCTCTCTACCTACTTGTGATCTCTCTGTCAAATAAATAAATAAAATCTTTAAAAAAAAAGAATAAAATAGAGAAATAGCACATCTGTCTTTAATACAGTTTCTTTGAAGACCAAATATGAAAACACATATTAAAGTATTCCATTAAGGGCTAAACATATACAAACCATCATCTACTTAGGTTTCTAGAAAATATATACCACTGGTTCACTTCTCAGGAGTGTTTATTCTCCACATTCATCCTTAGAATAGAGCCTTCCGACATTCAAATATTGGGTGAAGGATGCTTCAGACCTAAATTTCCTCCACGTAATTTAAGTTCACAAAGCAAACATTGAAAAAGACTGATATCTATTCATAACCCAAGATAGATTTGGTTTCTTTTCACTGAGTGTTGCCAACATATAAAAATAACATAAAAATAATAATAAAAATTAAAGTTAAAAGCCATTGGGAAATAACCCAGTTTTTTCATACTCTACTCAGAGCAAGGGACTCCTAGGATATCTGCACTCTGTGAGATGGAGCTACAAGACTTGTAGCCTTCCAAGGAACACAAAGAAAGTACAGAAAGTAGATGAAACAGGAACTCAACATTATTATTTATTCAACTGGTGGTTATCAAGCTGATCACATACTATGTGTAACATATTATGTTAAGCACTGCGGGGGATATAGAGAAGCATTAACCATCAAAGAGCTGACATGTGGAG
>RCUC01117318.1:0-27074 GCA_003697995.1 Taxidea taxus jeffersonii
GGGGGGGGGGCACTCGTTTTGGAAGGAGGTGAAGTTTTCCATCCAGTCGGGGAGGAGCACCCGCCTTCTCTGCGGGAGATGGAGGGCTTGGCCCATACAGAGGGTCCTGGGATGCTGCCACCAAGCACCCTTCCCTCGTGTTTGCAGAACTCTCAGGTGACCGCTGACATGCTTTGCTGGGCTCCCAGGCTGCCTGAGAGCTTACACTTTGGCACAAAATTAATCTCCATGGATGCCCACTTGGGACATAGAGAGCTGTCGTCGGGGGTTTCTGCTCACTGTCTTCTAGATGCCAGGCCGTCAGCTGAGGGCTTGGGAGGTACACAAGCCCCCTCTCTCTGCCCCGCCTGCCCAGCAACAGCGCTTTCAGTCACTCCCAGCCATGCCTCTCCCACCATGGAACCGGAGGCCCTGCTTGGGATGACTTAGAGGGGGAGAGGGGTACCCTGATGTCCATTTCCAGCGAGTGACTGAATGCTTCCTGCTGCCAAAGTCAAGACTATCTCTTGACTCACCGGGCGGGAGGCTGCCAGGGCAGTGGTGAAACACATGGACATTTGAGTCCCACCTCCCTGGGCTCTGCTTCTTGCTCCATCACTCCCTGACTGAGCCCCTTTGTGCCTCAGTGTCCTTATCTGTGAAATGGGGCTAAGCACAGTACACATGACTTAGGATGATTGTGAAAACCGGAAGGGATGCCCCACAACATGCATGCACAATGCACAGCACCTCACAAATCAGGAGTCGATGAACTTTTGTCTGTAAAAGGCCAGATGGAAACTATTTTAGGCTTGGTGGATTGTCAGGTCTCTGTCACAACTGCTTCACTCTGCTAGGGTAGCCTAGAAGCAGCCACAGGCCATGTGTCAATGAATGAGTGTGGCCCTGTTCCAATAAAACTTTATTTACAGGAACAGGTAATGGACCAGATATGGCCCTTAGATCATAGTATGCTAATCACTGTCAATTTAAAATCCGAATAAATTTCAGCAGCTATTACTATATATAACAATCCCTTCTAGATCAGTTATTGTACACAAGGAGTTGCTGGTGAATTAAGAGGACGTGGCCCACCTTAAAACCCATGATTGGTATTAGGGGAGGGGAGTGGAGGCACGAATGCATACACAGTAACTGAGGGCCGACCGTGTCCCAGAAGGAGTCTGCGTAAACTACAAGCTACTACCCAAAGCTTAAAGCAGACTGTGCCATTGAAGTGTTCATATTTATTTTGTAAAACACCATTCCCGCACCATGAAAACAAATCAGAAATATTTTGCGTTAACCTCAAAACTGATGCCACCTTTGGAGAGGAAGTTTTCCCCAAGAAAAGTAAAGAAAACTAAAGGTGCACGGACACTATTACATTGCGCTCTAGACATTCCGTGTGCTAGTTTAGGTAACCGTCAGCAGGGAGAGAAGCCGGGGTGGGTTTGGGAGGGGGGTGCTAGTCATTTTGTTTAAACTGCCAGCCAGTTTGCCCAAGTCAATACTCGCGCAGTCAAAACAGCCAGCTTAATGTATTTTTGGATTCAATAGGCCAGTTAATTTAACCAGGAACCTCAGTGTGGAGAAGTCAAGGTCTCGGCTGCCAAAAGTGTTAAGAGAGAAGTGAGGAGAATCTCTCCACCTCTAAGGTACAAACCAAAGACATTGTTTAAAAACATCTTTGGTTTAAGAGTGATATCAAAGAGTATTTGAAATATGTGTATATCCATATCTATCTCTATACTTGTTATCCATCTGCCTACCTTCCTCTCCAGGCTAGTCTCTCAGGTCAGTTATATAGAGGGAGAGATACCCAGATGCTTAACGTAGTTGCTCATAACTGAAAGGAAGGGAGCTTGTGTGGGTGATAGGCCAGATGGGCATTTTCCACATTATAGACCATGTACGTGTTCATTCATTCACTTTGTCTACAGACACCCTCAACAATGCACTATATGCATGGAGGTAGGCACTAGGGAATACAAAAATAAGGGAGTCGTGGAATTTAAGCTCCTACAAGATGCTCACACTACATGTGATGGAGAACAGAACACAGCTGACCGGGAGGAGGTCAGGAAAGGATCCTCATGCCACTTCCTTCGTCTGAAACATGTGGGTCAAAACTCAGTTTTAACAGAGGTGAGATTTCTCTTCTGATAGAGGATCATGTTAGAATGGGAAGAAAGAGCCTGTGTCACCTACCTGTGTCTGATGGCACTCTCTAGAATGGCCGTATCAACTGACTCTTAGGTCTTGCTCTGGGAGAGATTTACCTGCTCCTACAGCCTTTCTCCTCTGTGGGTCATTGCCATTCCCCTCCACATTCTAGTTGTTGGGATGGGTGCTTCTTTCTTGCCTTGCCTAATCATCTCTTTGTCTGGGTTTTTCACTTCTAAGTGATTTGCTTTCTTTCACTCCCTCCTCCCAGCACAGTCTTTAGGTCCAATCATTCCCCACCCACTTCTCTTCACCCCCAAAATCCCCTGGAGCGTAACACGGTTCACAAACATAACTTTGGTTTCATGCACTCTTGAACCTTCCTCCCCTTCTGCTGTTCGACTTTGTCCCAGATCTCAGGATCACATGGTAATTCAGCAAAATTCTACGAAGATGCTGGCTCCTGGGGTGTGAAGGGCTTGGGGCTCCTGAGTTCTAAGCCCTGGCCCAAAGTTGGCGCTCATTTTCAAAGGCAAATCACAAGACGAATATCAAAGAATTTACAGAATCCACATTGGGAAACCTGTCAGAAAATTGTTGGGAAAATAAAGTGAATCAATAGAATGTCAAGAGACTCAAATGGGAAAAAATATTGAATATTCATTTTCTCAGTTTCACAGGGGTAGGGATTTACGAGGACCAAGGCAGCTAGTGGGATTTTCGGCTTTCCTTGGAATGGTTCAAATAATTTTTGTGCTGTGCATTGGATTAGTATTCAATTAACTACTTTAAAATTGTAATGTGCAACTTCAACAAACTTGTGAACGAGTCTGTGGCACAATTAGAGCAGTTAATAGTCACCAGGTACAACAAACGAATGCTGTATTGCTATAAACAGAGAATGTCTAAAACAAATTCAGTGATGTGTTTCCCATTCACATTGCTGTTCCACTTGCCTGCAAACACCACAGAAAAATTACAGAGGGGTCCTTTTCGCTCATCAATTTATCAGAATAAATCGATATAAGATCCACGTAGAAATTGTTTCTTTCTGATGTGGTTACATTCCTCCTAAACCCAACATACTAATACACGCACCTCTTAGTGGGGAAACTTCGTATGTTACTTGGGCTACAAATGCATCCCTATGGCTGCCAAAATGTTTTAACATGATCCCTCCATTACTCTCACACAGACCATTTCAAGGTTGCAGAAAACCAAAGATGATCATATGAATACTGTGTAGACATCGGTATTAGACTGAAAAATAAAAATCACTTGGCGTTTTCACATATTCTGACACCCACCGTCACCCAGAGAAACAACATAAGCAGGAATACCCAATGTAGGCCTCGGAATTTCAGAGGAAAACCAAGGGGCCATCTTGATTTGGGGTCCTTCTATTGTTGGTGTGTAAAAAATACGTCAGATTTTATTTATTCCGCTACAGTCGAGACTGCAACTTTCTGTACATTTCTTAGTTTCAATAGAGTGAATCAAGACAAATCTAATTCATTTTAAGGGCTTTGAGCCTTTGATTCAATGCAAAATCAGAGACTAACTCCCCCTGGTTGAGCCATCTGGCACCTTCTGCTGATCTACTCTAAAATAACATTGAAAAATCGATTTTAAATCTGAAGATTACAATCTTAATATTTTTATTTCCAGTAAAATATTACCTGAGACTGTTTGTGATTTTTTTTTTAAGATTTTATGTGTTTATTTGACAGATAGAAATCACAAATAGGCAGAGAGGCAGACAGAGAGAGAGGGGGAAGCAGGCTCCCTGCTGAGCAGAGAGCCCGATGTGGGGCTCGATCCCAGGACTCTGGGATCATGACCTGAGCTGGAGGCAGAGGCTTAACCCACTGAACCACCCAGGTGCCCTGTTTGTGATTCTTTTTTTAAGATTTTTTTTTTTTAATTTATTTGACAGACAGAGATCACAAGTAGGCAGAGTCAGGCAGAGAGATGGGGGAAGTAGGCTCCCCGCTGAGCAGACAGCCTGATGTGGGGCTCGATCCCAGGACCCTGAGATCATGACCTGAGCCGAAGGCAGAGGCTTAACCCACTGAGCCACCCAGGTGCCCCTGTTCGTGATTTTTAACAATCAATCTTGGCCATAAGATATAATGACATCACATATCCCACATCTTCATCTACATCTTTGAAGGTTTCTCCCTGCTTTTTCCAACCCAAAGCTACCTTACCCACTCTCCACACACATCCACACAATTATGAAAGTATCACGTAACGATTTAAATAGATTAACTACTTCTGATAGTTTGTGGAAGAAATGCTACATCCCTTTTCCACGAGACTGTAAAACTTTCTCACCATTCTTAAGTAACAGCAGAAATAATAAAAACTAAAAAAAAGGGGGGGCAATTTAATTTGTTTTTTTAGAACAAGTTCTTCTCTGGCCTTAGAAGATTAGTTTTCAAAGCAATGGTAAAATCATTGATGTACGTCTTTTCAAGTCAAAAGAAAAAAAGACTCCTAAATACCAAACATTTGCTCTTTGGAGCATAGCAAGAAGAAAGAAAGAGGGCCAGACGGCCACATCCTAAGAACAAAGTATTGTCCAGGTAGCTGTTGGCTAAAATGGGGTCTCTTTCCAGGTCTTTTTATTAGTTAAAGTTTTTCTTTCCTAAATAAAACTTCATTTTCTTTCACTAATCTTTCTAGTGGGTACCTGCCAGTTCTTTTGCATGACTTGCTACATGAAAGCTTGTAAAAAGGGAGGAATCTAAAACTGGTGCAATTTTATATTCACAGTCTTTCTGCTATTAAAACGTATTTACCAGAAAGATAGTTCTTTTCTGTATTTAAAGAAACCATCCAACACATGTGATTTTTGAAGAAAAACCCTGCTTTTTTCCCCCATCAATATAGAGAGATGACTTAATTATAAAATAACTACAAATTCTCCCCAAATTAGATTATAAATGAATATCAATTAAATCCCACCACACTTTTTTTACTTCATAAAAGAATCTAAAAGTTTATGAAGAAAAATAGAAGCACAAGAATAACTGAGACTATTTGAAAAGAAAATCAGTAAGGGAGAATCTCTCGTACCACCAATTAGAATATATTATAAAGTTATAATATCAGTATGGTGCTGGTATAGGATTATTGGAACAATAAAACTCCTGGGAACATTCCCGGTTCATATAAGAATTTAGTGTATGACAAAACTAACATTTAAATAAAAATGTTGTATAGTACTCAATAATTTTGGTATTGTGGCAACTGGCTATTCATTTGTGGAGAGGAAAGGAACGGAAGTCCCTGACTCACATGACTATGACTGAAATAATACATTTTAGATGAAAGACATTTATAAGTATAAACAGAGGAAATAAGGTTCTCTAAGAATATGGACGTGGATATTGAAACTAAGAACCCTAAAAGAAACTAATAATATTTACTAAATAAACGCAAAAAATGTATGCACATCAAAACATCAAAAATTATGCCTAAGAAGAAAGGCCAACTGAATTACATATTTAAATAAATATTATAACAAACAGTTAAAATACTCAATATATAAACGGTCTTAACAATTCAATAGGAAAAAGATAAAGACTTACATGTTAATAAAAAAAAGGAAAAAGATAAAGACAGACAACTCACCTCAGAAAAAAATGGAATGATAAACAACTTACCTGCCCAGAGGCATTCACGAAAAATAATAGTTAATGTTAGCAACTTGTCAAAGAAAATGATGTGGGGGAAAATGGGAATTCTTGCATATTGGTGATCAGAATATAAATGGATATGACTTCTTACAGGCAATAGTTTATGTATGGACATGCTTGTTAGTCCAGCAATGCTATTGCTGGAAACTTATCTGAGTAAATAGTCATGGATATAAGTAAGTAAGTAAAATTTAACTATAAGGATGTTTGTTAACTGTTCTTTGGAATATTAAATACAACAAAAATAATTCTACATATATGAGAATGATGAATTGAGGAATTGTTTAAAATGTTCCTGCAGGGGGGCTCCTGTATGGCTCAGTCATTAAGCGTCTGCCTTCAGCTCAGGTCATGATCCTAGGGTCCTGGGATCGAGTCCCGAATTGGGCTCCCTGCTCAGTGGGAAGCCTGCTTCTCCCTCTCCCACTCCCCCTGCTTGTGTTCCCTCTCTCGCTGTCTCTCTCTCTGTCAAATAAATAAATAAAATCTAAAAAAAAAAAAGTTCCTATAGAAAGTAATATTTAATAACATCTCTGATATTTCGCCAACTGAGAAAAAAAGATTTCAAAATAGTGTATGTGCTATGACACCATTTTGTTGAAAATGTAAAATAAAATACATAAATACGTAAATTATGAAAGCAACGTTAAAATGTTACCGCTATTTACAGATGGTAATTTTATGAATATTTTTAAGTTTATTTTTTTGCTTCTCTTTCCAACATTTTCCTTATATGACAAATATTACTGTGTGTGTGTGTGTGTGTGTGTGTTTGCGCCCTAGTCTGGCCAACCTTGGATTCTCTTTATTCCATACCTTCTCCTTCTAGTACTTATGGCCCCTCTCCTGAGTTGTAGTTCCAGAGACATGGAGATTCTTTTTCTTGTTCTCTTTCCTTTTGTTCTTTGTTAATTTTAGAGACCACATAGGAGCTAGATATTTCTCCTCTGCCCTCATTGACAGAAAGTCTTTTAAAACTTTTTATAACTTCTGGAGTGCCTGGGTGGTGCAGTTTGCAAAGCGTCCAACTCCTGGTTTCCCCTCAGGGAAAAAGCAATTGATCCCAGGGTTGTAAGATCCAGCGCATGTCAGGCTCGGAGCTCAGCACTCAGCATGGAGTCTGCTTAAGACTCTTTTCTCCCTCTGCCCTTCCCTCCCCTCCAATAAATAAATAAATCTTAAAAAAACAAAAACAAAAACTTCTTCAGAGCTTTTAAGAAATTGATGAAGTTCTTTGAAATAAACTCAGGTAATACAGAACTGCTCCGAGCAGAAACTTTCCCCTCTTTTCCATATCAAGTAACATCTTTTAGGGATGACCTAAGTTAACACAAAAGTGTGGTGTGTGCCTATTTTTTGGCCTTTTCTCTGTGCCTTTATAAATATTTTAGCTATTCAATCCATCATAATTTATTTTGGTATAAATCTTGTAAAGGGAAATATAATTGCTTACTTCTAACTTTACGAGTGCTCAGAACAGAATTTATACCGTGGCTCTTTACACTCTTCTAGTGGAAATGAGAGAGGAAAAATTGGGGATGGAAAGGATAAAATAACGTTTTTGGGGTTTTTTTTCCACATATACTTGAACTTGCTGGAGTGTCCCTTCTTCCTGATGAAGTAACTTCAATTTTTTTTCTTTTTTCTTTTTTTCAAAAGATAAGGCTGAGTGTCAGGCACCGTAAATTCGGATTCTTACGGTGTCCAGCAGATGCTACAAAGGAAAGGTGTAGACTGAATCTAAGAGAGTGTAGGGAGTGATGAGTGCTACAGCGAAATACGTGTTGGCAACTACAGTTCACCCAAGATGGCTTTGAATATCCTGGGTCCACTTATACACTCCTTTTTTCCAATAAATACAGTATGGTACTGTAAATGCAGTTTCTCTTTCTTAGGATTTTCTTTTTTTTTTTTTTTAAGATTTTATTTATTTATATGACAGACAGAGATCACAAGTAGGCAGAGAGGCAGGCAGAGAGAGAGGAGAAAGCAGGCTCCCTGCAGAGCAGAGAGCCCGACTCGGGGCTTGATCCCAGGACCCTGGGATCACGACCTGAGCCGAAGACAGAGGCTTTAACCCACTGAGCCACCCAGGCGCCCCTCTTAGGATTTTCTTAATAGCATTTTGTTTTCTCTAGGTTATCTTATTATAAGAATACAACATGTAATATATGTAACACATCAAGTATGTGTTAATTGACTATATTATCGATAAGGCTTCTGGTCAACAGTAGGCTATTAGTAGTTAAGTTTTTAGAGAATCAAAAGTTACATGCAGATTTTTGTATAGGGGCTTGGCATCCCTACCTGCATGCTGTTGAAGGGTCAACTGAAATTTCAATTCATTTTTTAAAATCGACTTATTTATTTTTAAGATTTTATTTATTTATTTGACAGACAGAGATCACAAGTAGGCAGAGAGGCAGGCAGAGTGGGGCAGAGTGGGGAGAAGCAGGCTCCCTGGTGAGCAGAGAGCCCGATGCGGGGCTCGATCCCAGGACCCTGGGATCATGACCTGAGCTGAAGGTAGAGGCTTTAACCCACTGAGCCACCCAGGTGCCCCTCAATTCATTTTTTAAAAAAAGATTTTATGTACTTATTTGTCAGAGAAAGAGAGACAGAGCACAAGCAGGAGGAGAGAGGCAGGAAGAGGAGGCAGGCAGAGGGAGAAGCAGGCTTCCTGCTGAGCAAGGAGCCTGATGTGAGACTCAATCCCAGGACACTTAATCGACTGAGCCACCCAGGCATCCCAAGGGTCAACCGAAATTCAAAAATTGAGCAAATATTACTTTTATAGTAAGGGGAAATTATTTTTAAAATTCATTTGAAGGTGTACGTGTTAAGGTGTAGCTCTTAAAAATATGGGAAGTCTCTAACTTCTAAACTTACAGATAATGTTAGAACAGGTTAGCTGGGGAAAACTTTTGAGTTGAATCTGCATGGCCAATGGACTTCAGGTCCAACCCAGGGCAGAGCTCAGCAAGATCAACCATTGCCACCTCCTCAACTTCAAGACTACAGTGCATCCTGATTAAGTAACTTTGGCAGTGAAAGCTTCTATATACAATAAAAAAACTGATAATCAATATTTGAATCCTTGCTATGAGCCAGGCATAGTGCTAGGCACATTTTTTTCTATAATACATTGTTTTCTATGATCGCTTTGAAAATGCTACACCTACTATTATCACAATCACCATGTTATAGTTGGGGACATGGAGGCTCATAGATGGTAAATAAGGTATGTTAGTGAGAACCTCCTTTTGTTGGATACCAAAGGTTGTGTTCTAACCACCACTGTTAGGAGAGGTTTCCAACACAATAACTGTCTGCTCTCTCTTTGTCTCTGTCCTGAAAGGATGTCTGCAATCTGTTCTGGGAGGGCTCTAAGAAAGCTTGCTCCCCCCTTGAAATCGCCCTTCCATTCTGATGCCTCATATTCTGGAGAAAATGTGGTGTAACCACACATGAAAATAGGATGGAGGGAGATCTTGATTCAAATCCCACCCCTTCCACCTATGAATCAGGTGAGCCAGGACGAGTTGTTTAGCTTTTCAGAAGCCCATTTCTTTATCTACAAAATGGGGACAATGCAACCTACTTCTTAGGTTGTGATGGGGATGAAGTGAGATGTTACACACACCTGGTGCAAGGTAGAGGCTTAGTCAATGCCCACCCTGTCCCTTTCTCTTGAAAAAACTTTGATACATGGGGCTTATGTCACGCTACCAGTCAATGTCCTAAGAGACGTATAAAAATAATGCAGTTAACCGAACATTCTTTCTCACCTCACTATACCTACAGAAGGAAAAGGTGAATTGTGGCAGAGGAGGTGAGAGGTGGGGGACAGCAGAGACAAATAAAAAGAGTTGGTCCCCACAGCTCTTCTAGGTTCTGTCCACCTGCCTCAGTTTGTCTAAGGCCCAACTGTGTACACATCTACTGTCCTTCAGAAGGTTGGCAATAATTCCCTGATTAATTTTCCTAGTAATGCCTTAAGAGTCTGAGTCCTTCATCTAAGAAGTAATACTGTATGTAAGGTAGGAATGTAATCTCAGAATAAGGTGCAAGCAATTCATGAGAAAATAAAATTATTCCCAAACCCCACTGGTCCAACAACAACACATCTGCATGGTATCCTTCCTTTGAGACAATGGTTCTCTACATAAAGTTCTTGAAAGAGTTCCAGAAGGTCCATAAACCTCATGAAATTGCCAGCTTCTTCATGATTGTATGCATGTGCCTTTTGCAAGGACAGGGTTGATTTTATGAAATTCTCAAGAAAGTTTATGACCCCAAACACCTATGACTTATTGGTTTAGAAGCTTACAATCCAGGTCAGCCATGCTGACATCAAGAAAGGCACAATTCATAGTAGTGTACTGATATGTAGTTAGGGAGGAAATGGTCACAGATAGAGATACATGTATGATTTGGGGGTGCAAATGGGACTTGTACATCTCAATGGAAGAATAATTCTTTCCAGGGGAGGGTTCATTCTAGTCTTAAAGAAAATAGTCTTAAAGATGTTCTAGTCTTAAAGAAAATAAAGAGCAGACATCTTGAAAGACTTTTCATCTTGCATTGTAAGCCTTTCCTCCACTTTCTTTGCAACCCCAAACCACCAAAAATTCACATCTAAGTGGAGGGAATGACTTACCAGCTAATTGACCCTGTTTCAGTGATGCATCTATTTTTCTATTTAACAGTTTTTTCTCCTACTCTCACTTTTCATTTCTTGCCTGAGTTCACATAGTCCATTCCTTGTCTTTTCTAATAACTGGCCAAATTATTACTATTAGTAATTTGAAGAGGGGGAAGAGAAACATAAATAAGGGAAATGAGTTTCTATGGCAACCACAGCCAGGTGAGATCATTTTGAACATCCTTTCTGTGACTGTTTCATTAGTGCTCTCCTGAGAGCCTGAATCCCTGTTAACCCCTTTATGGACTGAGTGTGCTTGAAGAGATGCTCTCAGATTGCTCCCTCACTATTGGGGGTGCTGGTTTATCATTTTTAGAGTGTACTTGGATTTTGTAACCAGAAGCAACTGGTATCGATCTAACTGGTATCGATCTATCGGTGGATCTGCCTCCTGGTTGGCCTATGATTCTCCAGCACCTTCCCAGGGTTCCACAGAGGAGGACAAATGGCAGTCACCTTTTTCTAAAGGAATACTAAGCTAATATTTTAAAAAGCAGAATTCTCATAATGGCAGTGTTTATTGAATCTAAACTCCATTCCTGTTAGACAGGATGAGGCACAAGAACAATTATCAGTCAGGAGGGATTGAGTAATGCTGTAGTAACAAACATCCCTTGTGATGGTTAATTTTATGTGTCAACTTGGTTGGGTTAAGCTGTTCAAACACCAGTCTGGATGTTGCTGTCAAGGTATTTTTTTTTTTTTAAGTTATTAACATTAGATCAGTAGACTGTGAGCAAAGCAAAATACCCTCCATAATGTGGGCAGGCCTATCAGCTGAAGGCCTTAAGGGAAAAGACTGAGGTATCCCAAAAACGAAAGGAAGGAATTCTGCCTCCAAACTGCCTTCAGACTCAAGACTATAATACTGACTCCTGCCAGAATTTCCAGCCTATGGGCCTGCCCTACGGATTTCAGACTTGCCAGCCCCCTATAATCATGAGCCAATTCCTTAAAATAAATCTCTCTCTCATTCTCTCTCTCTCTCGATAGATGGATAGGTAGATATAGATATGTAGATATCCTTTCTCTCTCTCTCCCTCTGCCCCTCGCCCCACTCATGCACGTTCTCTCCACCTCTCTCTAAAACAAATAAAATCTTTAAAAAAAAAAAAAAGCAAAGAAAAGAACTGGATCTGAACACACACTACCTGGGATTGAATTCTTGCTCTACTAGTTGTTAGGTGTATGATCTTGCAAAATTACATAACATTCCTGTGCCTCCGTTATCTTCCTATGTAAATTTATAAATAATAATGGTACTTGCCTCACAGGGTTGTTATAAGGATTAAGTGAGTTGATACAATGTGCATGTGGCGTTTCCTGGCACATACTAAGCACTGTATATATGTGTTATTTCTATTATTGAAAATTTTTATAATATTCTTTCTTTACCAGTATATCTACAGTTCCAAATATACAGCCTGATTATCAATAATTATCAGCAGTAGCTTATCAATAATTATTCACTGATAAAATAAACAAACCTATATAACAAATAAAATGAATTTGTGGTTGTGGTAGGCAGCTTCTAATCTGACTCCCAGTGATCTCTGTTTCTAAGAATTTTATATCCTTGAGTGTGGCCTGGGCCTCGTGACTGGCTTCTAACAAACAGAATATAGTGAAAGTGATAGGATGTCACTTCTGAGATGAAGTTACAAAAGACTGACTTTCATCTTACTTATTCTCTCTCTCTCTCTTTCTCTGCGTGCTGGCTCATTCTGATGAAGCAGGCTGCCATGTTGTGAGCCACCCTACAGAGGGGTCCATGTAACTAGGAACTAATAGTCCAATAGCCCACGAAGAACTGAACCCTTCCAACAACCACTGAGTGACCTTGGAAGTGGATCTTCTCAGGAGCCTTGAGATCACAGCAGCCTTGGCTGATAAATTGACTAAAGCCTTGTGAGAGGTTTTGAGCCAGGGGACCCCAACTAAGCTGCACCTAGATTCCTGACTCATGGAAGCTGTGAGCTAATACATGTTTTGAGGCCATTAAGTTTTGGGGTAATTTGTTACACAGCAAATCATAAATCACAGCAAATCAAGATAGCAGTATATGATAGAATGATTTGGATATTCAGGTAGAGATGTTTTAAACCCAAGCTTCTAATAGAGGATCCATTTCCCTGGGCTCATAGACAATCACTAGCACCTCCAGAATCATCCTTTTCCATTTGTTTCTGCATTCCTATTTCCTGCCTGACTACTGGAGGTCCATAACAAGGAATTCAAAACCCGACTCTCTTATTTATGAACTGTGTGGACTTGGCCAAGTGACTACTGCTCTCAGCAACTTTCTTCACTAATAAAATGGAAATAAGGATAGCTCTCTCACAGAATTACTCTGAGGGTTACAGTGGTCAGAACCTAGATAAAGGGGTGCCTGGGTGGCTCAGTGGGTTAAAGCCTCTGCCTTTGGCTCAGGTCATGATCACAGAGTCCTGGGATCGAGCCCTGCATTGGGCTCTCTGCTCGGCAGGGAGCCTGCTTCCTTCCTCTCTCTCTGCCTGCCTCTCTGCCTACTTGTGATCTCCATTTGTCAAATAAATAAATAAAATCTTTAAAAAAGAAAAAAGAACCTAGATAAAATACCCTGGAGTATCTAGAACACAATAGTCATTCAACAAACGTTGGTTCTTGAGCCTTAAATGTCTACTAGTTTAATATTTGCCATGTTTTTGAAACTTCATTTATACCTAACATCCTCTTCAGAGTTATTTTTTAGAAATCAATAGAATTCAGGTATCTTTCATATGGAAATGAGTTCTAGTGTGGTTTCTTACCAGAGAACCAAAAAAAAAAAAAAAAAAAATTCGTCTTTTGCTCTGGAGTTGGGCAAATGGTTTATAGCATTCAAAAGAAGTATAATTTAAAGAGTATGAGGATTTCAAAAAGAAAAGGAGGAGGACGAGGAGGAGTGGGAGGAGAAGAAGAAAAGCTTTGGTCTACCTACTGGTTCACCAGAACGCAGGCTTATTGTAAGTTCTGATACACAGCTGCCCTGCCTCCCAACCCCCAATACATGAGTCGTTGGCCATTGTGGAGACACAGAATGAAACAGTGCTCTGGGGACAAACCCAGTGTGTGCCCATCTAGTGGGGGCTGGAGGGAAGGCCACAGAATACACGCTGCTGCCCCGAGAAGGCAGCATCAGAGAATGCAGCTGTCCCAACAGTAAAACTCAAGTCATTCAGAAAAGCAAGGAAAGGCAAACATTTTCATTTACATTCTACCTTCCCTTGACATCAAATAGCACAATTAAGAATTTGTTTTTTAATAAACACAGTCTTGAGTTGGTCAGAGCCAAAGCCTTGTTCACATATCATTTCCTGCACCACTCAGCTCATATTAGCAGACTTAGGAAAGCATCAACCACAAACATGTTGCTGATAGAAATTTCCTAATGCAAGCAGTCTTTATAGATTTCTGCTATTTCAATGTAGGTCTCCGAGGACCATTTGAATCCATATTAATTTCCTTTCTGGCAGTTATGCTGCTGAGTATGAACTGCACTATTTCACTTTTAATCTGTCAGTAATTTAGTAATGTGTAAACTAATTATGCACAGATATTAATGTAATCGGTTTGGGGAGCTATAAAATCAATGTGTTTTTACAGACTGCATTAAAGAGAATTGCAGTATTATAATCACATGTCAGTTACAGATAATGTTATGGAATTAAAAAACGGATGTCACCCACATTTCAGGGAGCACCCACTAACTCCATCAAATAATATGAGCATGGCCCTCACATTTTCTGGCACGGCAGGGAAAAAAATGTCACTATCACAGCCGAACAACCTTGCTTTGCGCTGATTCTGAGAACATCATTGCTGTGACCCTCCTCCCTTTCCTCTAGGTTAAATAAAAACTTGCCATTTAGAGCCTTGCCATTTAGGCCGTAGATCATCCTTCTGGGAGTCATGCCTGTGTTCCATGGTAATGGTCCCCTTAAGTGCAGTCTACACTACATAATAAGCCAGTCGTTATGCACCTGCAAATAGGTTGGCATGAACCCAGTGGTTAAGAGGGGTTACCACAGCTTTTGTTGGATGTTTTCACGAGGCCCGTGACCCCACCCTGTGTGGCTATTTCTACAGGCAGTCCAAGATATGGTCAAATCCCTCCACGAGACTAGAGACATCTCACTTCCTTGACCCATGGTTTTCCACCCCAAAGAGAAGGAAACTTGTATCACTCTATGACAGGCCTTGAGATGCTGGAACACTACTTCTTCAATCAAGGGTTTGGACCAGTTCTAGAAATTTACCTTCATATACCTGTATTGAATGGATTCCCCTAACTCCCTGCGAGTTTGTCTCTGATTCTTTGCCTCCCTCTAGAAACTTCGGCCCTTCTCTTGTGTAGCTCTAAACATCAGGGGTGTCTCTGGCAGAACATCCATTATATCCCTACATGACAATACTGGAGAGCCTTGGGCCCAGCCTTGTAGCTTAAGGAGGCATCAGTATAGAAGGAAAGTAGGTCTCAGATGGGAGGCTGAGTTCCAACTCTGGAACCAGAGCTTTGGGCTATGCTGAAAGACAGGTCTGGGGAAATCATGATTCTGATATTCCCCAGATGTGTGGTTCCCTCATCCCTTTGAGCCTTATTTTCCTTGTTTGCAAAACAGTAATGATGACAGCCCTTCCTCCAGAGGGGGTGAAGTGAAGTTTGCACAATGTCTGGATCATAGGAAGTATTCGGTAGTAGCCGGTAGTAGTGGCAGTATTGGCCGCGGAAATCGTAGTCTTAGTAATCCTAATGAGCAAGCCTGTCGCTTTCCTACTTTAAAATGAAAGTTAACGAGATAATCTCCAAAGTCCCTTCCAGCTAGAACCACCTCCCGGAGGTGGTTGAACTAGCTGCAGAAATGCCCCATCAACCATCTATGTGCCAAGAGGATCCTCAGAAGGAAGGAAGTGGGTCAGCCTGATCCGAGGCTCCTCCTCTAATAAAATCTGCCCATCTTCCCCATTCAGGCCCATCAGTACATCTTTCCCCCTTCATTGCTACTCCCTGCCCATTGCCCTGTCTGGTCCTATGGTCTGGCTTCTATTTGACTACATCCTTGTCTTTGCCCTTGAATGTATTCTGTATGAGTCACACTCAACAAATGGGCTCATTAGTTCACTCATTGCTCAATTATCTCTTGACACCTACTGGGGGTGGAGAAAACTCTGCAGGGAATATTGGTATCCATCAAAAATGTCTCCAGCTTTCTTACAAATAATTGCCCGCTGGCAAGATCCAAGTCCACAATAAATATAATTTATTGTATCAACCTTTTCCAAAACCCTCTTTGCATTAACTGGAACCTGGACTCCCTAAAGGGATGCCACGCACTCTCATATCCTTGCCAATGGTAGTCATGCATCCCTTCACTGGCCCACGCAGTGCATGTCCACATTTATACCACGTGGATGGCATATCTATTTCAAGTCTACACATTCCACTTTTCCTCATTCAATGGATGTGTGCCAATCTCTAAGACTCACATCCACACTGACATTTTTTGAATCTGATGCCAATTTTTTTCTCACCTATCCTCTCTCATCATTCCCCACCATTTCAACACCTATTCAGCTGTCTTACTTATGCGTTTGGTTTCACCGTGACTCAAATCCAATGAAGATCAACCATAAGCCACGAGGGCCGACTACTGGCCTGACAGCCATCATTAAATGAGATAATATATGTAAGTTACAAAGAACAGTACCCGACACATAGTGACGTAGAGTGCTTTCAGGTTCCTACCCTCTGCCTCTAGCTTTCTGTCACTCAGCGGAATAGCTACCATGTCCGCCAGGAACTCATTCACAAACCACTTCTGGTGGATGTTTTTGGAGGGAGTATTTGTTTCCTGTCCTCAAAACGGAGAACTGATCTTCAGAAGGATGGCATTGGTGGTCACTGTCCACGATCAGTACCATCCTGTTATAGAAATGGAACACCCCTCACAAAGTCAAGAAAACATATTAGAGTTTCATCATTCACACATTCACACATCAAGGTAAGGTACCTGGTTGAACCTCCATAAAAAAAAGGAAGGGGGGAAAAAAAGAAACAGAGTTTTCAAAATATGTAAAAACATATCTTACATGAGAAATCTTCATTAGCACATATGTTAAGTATTTGTATGCTGTGCACAACATTACACAGGGCTGCGGACACAGAAGCACAAAAGCTATTTCTTGTGGGTCATTTAGGGGATCTTCTAGGGTCATTTTATCATGTCCTATTACTACTTTACAATATGATTCATGTGAAAGATAACTGCCCCATCATAATTTGTTTTATAATGACTTTTGAGCATGTTAGTGAAAGGCAAGGAAGGAGTTCAGGGCAGGCTCCAGTCTACCAAAGGTGGACATTGTCCATAACCAGCCTTCTCTCATTCCCCAAGGATTCCAGTAAATCAAGGTTCTATTTTTTTTTAAGATTTTATTTATTTATTTGACAGACAGAGATCACAAGTAGGCAGAGAGGCAGGCAGAGAGAGAGAGAGGGGGAAGCAGGTTCCCTGCTGAGCAGAGAGCCCGAAGTGGGGCTCGATCCCAGGACCCTGAGATCATGACCTGAGCCAAAGGCAGAGGCTTTAACCCATTGAGCCACCCAGGCACCCCTAAATCAAGGTTCTTAATTGGTCTCCTCTCTTCCTCCCTACCCTGGCTTCCTCAGGGGAAACCAAGGGTCCATCATACCCATTCATATCCATTCAAACTTGACTCCTTGATCCTCTTCTCTAGCCATCCTCCTGGCTGCCGAAAGGCAGCTGATATCAAAACTCCCTAGTTACTTCTCTTTTTTTACAACAATCATGAAGTCTAGTCCTAAAAATAATTACCAATAATAAATGTATACAGACAGTGGTCTTCATACCCTGCACCTAATTTCCTAGTAGGAAATTAGGGCAATGGCTTTTTCATCCTATTGAGAATACCTCCCAGGATAGCTTTTTCTTTGCCAAGATAGTAAGAAAAATTACCCCTGGAGAATTCTGTGCTACGATTGTCAGGACACGGATTATTGAGAAAGGAATGAGAATCATCATCTCTGGCAGAGGAAATTTGAGAAGCTGAGGGGATTTGTGGGCAATGAGGACTTTTATGGTGAATGGTCTGGGTTGTAGCTTTGGGTCTTATCCCTGCTCCACTGGTGGAGAATTATGAACCTTAGATTTTTATCAAGAGTAACTCATGCCCTATTGAAAAAGGTACATCTGAGTTTTCCATGTACAAGGAAGACAAGCAATTCAGAGACTTAGAAGGCCATGGCTGAGCGTATCTTGGGCAAACCAGGGATACCACAAGAATACTGAATTTGGAGTCAGAAGACCTGGGTCCAAATGCTCTGTGTCACTTTGTAGATACTGACCTGTGCTGTCTAATATAGTAGCAACTAGGCACACGGGCCTTTCCAAACTTAAATTTAAGTTAGTTAAAATTAAATACAATTAGGGGCCCTGGGTGCTCAGTTGGTTAAGCATCTGACTTCGGCTCAGGTCATGATCCCATGGTCCTGGGACTAAGCCCTCTATTGTATTCTGTATGACTCATATTCAACAAATGCACTCACTCATTCAGTCATTGCTCAGTTATCTCTTGACACCTACTGGGGGTAGAGAAAACTCTGCAGGGAATATTGGTATCAATCAAAAATGTCTCCAGCTTTCCTATAAATAATTGCTCGCTGGCAAGATCCAAGTCCACAATAAATATAATTTATTGTATCAACCTTTTCCAAAACCCTCTTTGCATTAACTGGAACCTGGAATCCCTCCAGGGATGCCACGCAGGGAGCACTGGGCTCCCTACTCCGTGGGGAGCCTGCTTCTCCCTCTCCCTTAGTCTCTCCTGCTCATGCTCTCTCTCTCTCTCAAATAAATAAATAAAATCTTTAAAAAATTAAATACAGTTAAAAATCCAGGTCTTTAGTCACACTAGCCATGTTTCAAGTGCTCCAGAGCCCTGTGTGGCTACAGGGGCTACTGCTCACACAGCTACAGACCCAAGACACATCATCTTCCCAAGCCCCAGTTTCTTCTTCTGTTTCACAAAGAAAAAAAAGTAAGATCTGTTCTGTTTACCTCCCAGGTGTTTTCTAAGGTAATGAATACCAAAGCACTTAGGAAATTATAAACATTTTATAAAAGATGAATGGTTAGGAGCAAAGCAATTAGTTTAGCATCTTGAGCTTTTGAACTTGACCTAAATAGAGGAGATCTCCACATCCTTATTTAAATCACTTTGTGGATTTTTTTTTTTTTAATGTACGTGTTTATCTAGTTTTGCAAAGTTGCTCCCATGAGAAAAATAGGAACAGGTCAAGCTACGTTTAGATAATCCCAAATCTTGATGTCTTGGTCTCCAGATCAGTCCTAGATTAGTCCAGATTAATTTTCATTGGATTTTGAATTACAAACAATTCATAGCTTCACAATTCACATGAGGCCTGGGAATCACGTATAGAGACTTCTTTGGGACAGGCTAGGGTAGTCATAGATTATCTATGGGGACATCAACAGGGAAGTGGCATTTCTTGACCTCTCCTTAATTACTAATGGAACAGTGGGAACCCTGTTGCATTTGGGACTTATGTTCATCTACCTTATGAATTTCCTCAGGAAACACATGCCTTATTTCTCCATCTTAGCTGCATTTGAAAATATCTATTTGAATTCTGCAGGCAAGAAAGAGATCTTCGTTTTTCACTTCCTGGCCATTGGAGTCTGGAAGAGTATAACTAGTCTCAAGAAGTGGGTAAAAGGAGGAATATGGGGAGGGAAAGATTGATAGGAAAAGAATGGGAAAATTCTTCCAGAAGCTGAGAGGCACCAGGCAAGAACAACTGAAAGTCTCCTCTAATTTTAAACGATGGATAAGGATTCTATAGCCAGGGCAAGCTGGGTCATCACCCCCATCATCTTCAAGCCTTGCATTGATGCTGGATCTGTAGGTTTCAAAGTTCATATGTGTGTACCTTTGATCACTGGCATAACTCACATGTGAAACAGACAACCATAGTTTTTGCCTGCCTAGAATCCACTCCTCCTGACTCTGGTAATACCACCATAATTTAATCTGGAAAACCATCTCTCTCTCTTGATTTCGGTCTGTGTGTTTCAAGTGGGGCTGCTCCTACCCTGGATCCAAGTGTGGGTACACCCCCAGGCCCTGACTCACCAGTATATTACATCCACCGCCCACAATGATTAACCCAGGGACAAGTACCTGACCCAAGTCTGTCCAGTGAAACACAATCTTGGGGTGTTGGTTGAGACTATTAGGAAAGAGAACCCTTTGGGGGCCATGAAGCTTGAGGATGAAGTCTACAGTTTCTCTGGCCTTTGCCTGGTGAGAGCTTCTCTGAGAATAAACTTGACACCAAGGAAAACACAGCCAAGAAGCCGGAAAGAGAATAAGACTGGGTCCTAAGGATGTGATTGTGATCCTTCAATTCATGTCTGCCCTGGATCACGCTACCTTGGGACATTTTTGTTTGAGCCAGTTTGAGTTTCTCTTACTGGCAAAGAGGTCCAGCTAATGCAGCTGAAGAGATTAAGACTCACTTTTACGGATCAGAAAAATGAGGTTCAGGACAGCATCCACCATAATGAGGACCGTCTCTTTGTTTCTGAATATGGAGCTTCTGAAGAATTGTAGAATGCAGTCAGCAGGAAAGATGGGAAGAAACCACTGGCAGGCTGTAGCCCCAAAGAATGTTTAAGGGTCTCATTAAAACGAAAGTGAAATGAGAAAGAACAGAGCCATGCTTATGGCATTACGAGTCTTTGGGGAGAGTAGAAATGCTGAAGTTTACAAATGCTTAAGAGGCAGCAGATAACTACAGTTTACTAAGGAAACAGTGTTTGAAAATAGAATGGGATTTAGCAATAGTGGGATACACATGGTCTGGGAGGAAACCATGGCAAGTACCCACTCTCATTATTTTCTAAGCACAAATAACACGTATATAATATTTCAAAAAAATAGAAAAGCATCCCTCCATATCCAAATATGGTGGATATCTCCAAAGACAGCATCCATCCAGTAATAACTCCAGTGGGTGAAATTTTCATATTAGGATGACGGTTCTCAAAATGTCATCCCTAGACCAGCAGCATTAACATCTCGGGAAGTCTTGGGCCCTACTCCAGACCTACTGAACCTAAAACTCTGTAGTGGAGCTCACGAACATGTGGTCTAGTAAGCCCTCTAGGTGACTACAATGCACTGTAATAAGGATACCTGAGCACATGCATGTTCATGGGTATGCTTTGTGTTAACTTTTTTTCAATATTTATCTACCTCCTATTCTGGAAGCCTTGCTAGAGTGAAAAGAGCATCATCTGTTTGAATCTAACCCAAAGAGGGAAGTACAGATTTGGGTCCCTTTAGGTCTTTCTGCTTTGAGGAGTCCTTTAGAGTCAGAGAGCCAATGACCCTCAAGGTGGTTTGGAAATGTGGTCAATTTTCAAATTCTTAGTTATACTCGTGCGGTAGGATAAATTCTAAAGGTAGGCTCTACCCCTCCCAGCCCCACCAAGTTTTCCCATCTCTTGGTTATATAATCAGATGCTACTCCGGATGTTTCCAAAGTCCCAAATCAGTTCATCTTAAGGTGGGGACATTAACCGGTTGGGCCTGATCCCATCACGGGAGTGCTCTTTCTCTAGTTGGAGCCTGGGAGAAATGTCAGAGAGATTTGAAGTATAAGAAGGTCTCAACCAGGGGCGTCTGGGTGGCTCAGTGGGTTAAAGCCTCTGCCTTCGGCTCAGGTCATGATCCCACGGTCCTGGGATCGAGCCTCACGTCGGGCTCTCTGCTCAAGTGGGGAGCCTGCTTCCTCCTCTCTCTCGGCCTGCCTCTCTGCCTACTTGTGATCTCTGTCTGTCAAATAAACAAAATCTTAAAAAAAAAAAAAAAAAAGGTTTCAACCATGCCGTTGAGGTGGAAAGGGCTAAGTGAGAATGAATGTGGACAGCCTCTAGAACCTGAAAGTTTCCCCAGGCTGATAGCCAACATGAAGTCCTACCACCACAAGAAACTGAATTCTTTCAACAATGTCAAAGAGCTTGGAAGTGGAATTTCTTTCCAGGGCCTGCCAACAAGGACTCAGCTTGGACAAGACCTTGATTTTAGCCTTTCTTTGCTCTGAATAGAGAAACTCAGTCATGCGATGTTAGATTTCTGACCTATAGAACTGTGGACTAGTAAATGGGTGTTGTTTTTCTCTGCTAAATTTGTGACGATTCATATGCAGCGACAGGAAATGAATACAACATGAAAGGGAACTGGCAGCTGGAATATGGGACTCAAGCTTTTGGAATTACCTGGGATCTGATCATTCGGAAATGTGTGAACAAGACAGTTAAAGGGGTATAGGGTGGAGAGAGCATCTGGGGAAAAATTCAGCTCGGTGAAGAAGAAAAAGCACATTGGAAGGAAGGAAGAGGAAACTTGGTCGATGCGTAATTAGGAGAAACAAAGGAAGTCACTGACAACCAAAGTGAGGACAGAGGATTCCATGGAAGGTGATGGAAAACGGAAGAGGTCGGTACTGCAGAATGGTAAGGAATTGCATGGCAGTGTTATTACACAGAAGCATGTTTACACAGAATTTCACAATTCAAAGGCATTGTGGAGATCGGATTTATCCTTCTTCTTCTTTTTTTTTTTTTTTGTTTTTTGGTTTGTTTTTTTTTTAGATGAAGATGTAGAGACAGGAAGAATACGTAAACTGACTGAGGTTATGGAGATAATTTCCAAGTCAAGACCAGAACTCACATCCCCTGATGCCTGTTTTTATTCTGCAGGACCCTGTCAGCACAAGAGTCTGCCCTTCCCGACAGGCAAAGAAGTATCTCTTGTAGCCCCGAAGAACAGAGCAGAAGCCTGCACAAAACAGCCAGACTGTTGGTACTCCAGCCTTGTGACATTAATCCAAGGCAAGATACGATGCCTTTTGCTCCCTAGCCACCTACGAATCCCATCACTTTGTCACCAAGCTAAATGCAATTAGCACACAAGGCGTGCTCTTCCAGAGAGCCTCAAACCTGATTAACAGGTTCGAAACCCGGGGCCTGGGGAGCAAGACAGATGATGTTGGGAAGCCTGTGCCCAGCAACAAAAGGATTAAAGGGGACCAAATGGTGGGGACAGAGAGAGATCTGCGAGGTGCCCAGGCTGAGAAGCCCTTCCTAGCACCGCCCCCCCAAGATCCAGCCCTGTGAAGCTGCTCCTCATCGATGTGGTTTTGCTTATTAAATAAATGGTGGTTTATTAGCCTCCTAACCACCATCCCCCACCCCTCCAAGAAACTAAACAGAATACTCTGCCCAGTGCAAAAGATCCTTCTGCTCACGTTGGAAGAGAAGTTACCCACGGCTGGTATTGGTTTCCGTGGAAACCAAAAATAAATATTGATACGGCGTTAATGGTCTGTGTCTCACTTAAGCTCCATTAAACTTCGAGCACTTGCAAGAAAACAGCCCATTGATGGCCCAGCTGAGGGAGAAGGAAGAGGCTTTATAAAAAGCAAGTGTGGGAGGCACATGGGGTGCGGACAGGATTTCTGAGCGCTTCTCAGCCAGGGGGCACTTTATGGAACTCTTCCAGCCAGAGGGACCTACTTCCACGCACTCCACGCGGCTGGCTAGGATGCTCGCCCTGCTTGGACAGGAGGTTTTGTGAACCTGTCCTTTTTATAAAGAATCGTTGTGTGTTTTGGAAAGCTTATCTGCAGACAACAACATTTTCCAGGAACCCATATGCCCAAAGCACAGGGAACAAATGAACTGAGCATCCAAATTAGAGTATTTCTTTCTGTGCCACGTTTCCCAAAACAATTCGAGTGCAGACAACTGAGGTCAGTATTGTTGCCTTTTATATTTATAATCCTGCTTTTAGGAGCAAAGTATTTGATTTATTGCATGAAAGTATTTTATAGCTTTAAGCGCTGCTGCTCCTTGGACCAAGGAACATCACAGCCTGCTTAATTTACACAAGGGATGTTAGGACTATTTAATGGCATGTAAACATTTTATAAGGCAAGTTCAAATTGCAGGCGATATTTAATATACTTTAGCAAAATGGACCACAAATGGATTCTAGTTCTTATTTATGGGCCCGATCTCTCTTATGGCATCAAAAGTGAATCGAGTTTTAAAAGGTGTTAAGAGTTTTCAGTACAGTTCGTGACACTGGGCACAATCGGTAAGTCTGCATAAAACAAGCAGCACATGAATTAATTCCAGAACCCCGGGCAACTGTGAGCCCCCCAATCAGACTTTATCGTATGGCTTCTGGGGCTCAGGCAATGGTCGCTCCTAGGCCCTCAGCCCCTAGCGGAGCTCAAAGCCCAGTGAGCTGCCGGGAGGGAGGGACACCGAGGAGGAAGAGGGTCTGGAAAGGGTGTTTTCTTGGCCTGAAAAAGCACTAGTGGGAGAATCCCTGACTAGCAAAATGCTGATTTAGGGAGGGTCCTTAAGTGAGATCAGAGGGTCCTAGTGGGTCATGAGGGTGCACAATGATACGTGTGATCAACTTCTAAAATCTCCGAGGAGTGGATCTAGGAGTTCTGCCATTCTAGAATTTCTTCAGGGAACACTCTTCACCTTCTACCTCTTACCAGGGCCCATGTGCTAAGGGGCGGCTGACACCACCTGTTCGGCCCAAGTCCGGGGCTGTGTGAGGAACTCGGTGTGCTGCCCAACCATTCAGAGAAGGCACATGACCCAAGCTGGGTCAGTCAAAGCCTCCTGTAGACTGGGGCTCTGGCTCTGGGAGAGGGGGGCGACTGGTCCCCTGGTGTGAAGAGACTGCCACCAACGAAGCCACCTCACAAAAGAGCAGTGCCAAGATAGACACCACTGAGAAGGACCCTGTTCCAAACCTGGATTCATTTATGTTGGACCTTACCCTGACTTCCTCTCTCAGAGCCAGTAAATTCCATTTTTGACTTTTTAAAATATGTGTTTCATCAGGATGTGTCGGATATCCTATAGAGTATTACAACTAGAACAGCCTGCATTTGGAAAAAGGGTTGGGAAAACCAGCTTCCACATCCCTTGGGTTTAATCAAAGGAAGGCCTTATTCTACCAGAGGCTACACAGTGCCCCGAATTCCTGAGATGTTTCCAGTGAGGCTCCTTGCAAAAGAAGTCAGAATTGATGTCTCTCTTAGGGCAGATAGCTCAGGTTCCATTTCTAGTTCCCTTCTCCCTGGCTTCTTCTGGATTCTCTTTCTGGTTCAGATACTGATGCTCATTGAAGAAAGCCATTATTAGTCTTCCTGGGCCTTGTCATTTCAACAAGCACAAATCTTATACCAACCAATATCCACTTGCATTTTTTTTCCCCCAAACCCTTTCACACCCAAATTTCAGGATAGCCCTATAATCTCATCGTCGTTTTACAGACACAGGAAGATGACGCAGGTCTCCCAAAGTCACCATGCTGGCCAATCGTGAAGCTGGTTCTTGCTCTCCAGCCCTGGCTGAGGATATCCCATCACTTGTTGGTTTCTGGTCCTTCTGCAGGTAATTCCCCTGGCTTCCTCCTTTGTTCCCTGCCTGTCATGACAACCTCGAGAGTTAGCTCTCATCTTCCCTGTGTTATAGCTGTAGAAATCGAAGCAGAGAAGTTAGAGGTCTCAGGTCTTTAGTGGAAGGACGTGAACCCAGGATTTGCTCGGGACCACAAAAGTCATTCTGCCTACTTTGTCACTGCTGGGGAAGTAGACAGGTTGACATGACAAAGTCCACTCTAATCTTATCTCAGCTGGTCATGAACATACTACAGATCATTTTGGAGGGACTTCTCTGTACCACATGGGGAAGATGGGCAAAAAAATCAGTAATCCTGTCATGTCCTGCTAAGTCATGAGGGGAAGTGATGAGGTCCTATAGGAGCCTGTGAGAGAACCAAGAACTTTGCCAAAGGCATGTAAGCTGAAAGGTACTGGAGAGGAGGCCAGAAAAGGCCACTCAGAGGAAGTATCACTTAAGGTTAAGACTTAGAGGACTGTGTGAGCTCTAAACCAACAGAAGGGTTCCAAAGGCCCCCAATAAGTGTATTTTCTTTCCCGGTGTAGTTTTTAAAATTCCAGAATAACATTTCGCACACAGCTCTTCCCCCATGCGGACTTTCTTCTTATATTTGCTCCCTAGGCTTCAGGAAACACTTTGATGTCTGGCTGCAAAGGGCGCTGCCTAGGGAGGGGTGGGGTCGGGGGCGCTGCTCCGGGCCGGACTGTATTTCATCCAAAACAGGGATTGAAAATGGGAGACCATTACCAGTCATGTAATTAACACTGCTGAAGACATACTGCTTATGAAAAGGAAAATGCTAGTACTGATTATGAAATTTATGAGGTGCTTACATCTAGTGGGTTGGAGTGAATTATCTAGTTCCACCGATGCTCTGACCCATTTAAAATGAGAACAGAAGAGGGCAATCTGTTTGCCTCTCAGCACCCTCAGAGAAGGTAAAAGGGGTGATTTATATCTGTGTATCTGGCCGCTTATTCAGCCTCGCATTAGATAATGAGTTTGTATTTACATCTGGAAACCTCGCCTGCTCCGTTCAGGGGATGATACGCCACAGGGGAGAAAGCAGGATGATTTTCACACATGTCCTTCCTGGTTCTGGGCACCTCCGCCCGGGGAGGAAAATTCATTTTGCTCATGAAAGCCTGTCTGATGTGGGATGTGCGGGGCAGGAGTGAGGAGGCCTGTGAGTTCTCGTTCTGTGCCTTCCTTGGTTCCAGGATCGTACGTTCTCGGTGGCTGGGGGAGGGGTTGTAGAAAGGTGGGTGTCGAGAGGCATGGGCTGGTTGCGAAGTTCTCAATGCCAGGTGTCCTCAGACAGGTGCCCTGTGGTCCCGGGGTCCAGGAGTCTTTGACAGCTGTGTAGAAGATTGTCTCCAGGATCCATTGTCAATATGTTGTGTGGGGCATTTTTACAGGACTCTGCCATTATAAAGGTCTGTTTCATCACCAAACCCCTCTCTGCATTCCAGATTTAAAACAAAGGGTCGAGGCACCCAATTCATATTTTTAAAATATACGATAAAATCGTACATAAGACCTAAAAATCAAGTTCTCCCTAAAGAAATTGGTAAAAGATTTTCCCAAAGTGTTGACAGTTAAGGGAAAGTTTCCATTTCCGCCTGGGCAAGGAGTCTCACTAGAGACTAGATTCTTACTGAGGATGATGTCTGTGTCCCTCAGGGAGACCTCTGGCCATGTCTGGAGACATTTTTGATGCTCACAAGAGGGGGTGCTAATGGCCTCTAGTAGGTAGAGGTCAGTGATGTTGTGAAGTGTGCTACAACACACAGGCCAGTCCTTGCCTCCACAAAGAATTATCTGGGCCAACAGGATAATGGCACGAAGACTGAGAAGCCCTGCATTAGAGGTATACAAAGTTATGCTCCCAATCTTAGCCACTTGGATTCTTCTGGAATGAACATCAGCCAAATGAACATTTTCAAAGAATTAACAACATTC
>RCUC01117322.1:0-13102 GCA_003697995.1 Taxidea taxus jeffersonii
GAATACAGGAAAAAAGACCGGGCCGAGCTAGAGGTGAAATCACGGAAAGACCCCCAGGGGAGGGTCATCTCTTTGGCAAAGGAGGTCTTGCTTGGGTTTGCAGCTTAGAGAGACCTTTCTAGCTGCCAAGTTGAATGGATGGAGGGGACCAGAATCGAGCAGGGGGCAGGCATTAGGAGGCCATGGCAAGAGTCTCAATGAGGGTGGATGGCAGGGCGCGGTAAGGTGGTGGCGGGAGGTGGGGAGGAGTGGACAGTCATAGCGAATGTCAAGGAGGCTGAACCCACAGAATGTGGCACCCAGAAGATGGAGAGGTGGCAGGGAAGAGGTGCAGAGACTCCCCATTTTCTAGTCTTGCAGCTGGGTGGAGAGGGCTGCTTCTTCTCCCCGAGGCTGGAGCTACAAGAGGGATGAGCTGATTCAGGGGGAAGAGCCTTGTCCCCGCAGCTGTGGCTCTTATCATGTGCTGATGGCCCACTATGTGCCAGACTCTGTGCCAGGCCCAGAACCTAGGACCACCCAAACTAATTGGGGTGAGGGTTTGAGATGGCTCTCCTTGCATGGGACATGTCTTCTAAGGCCCGAGGAGTGAGGAGGAGTGAGCTTGGCCATGACACAGAGAAGACTCTATCGGGAGCCTGGGGAGGCCCACCGTCCACTTCCCACAGACCTTCTAGGACAGCAGTTCTGGGGTACAGCGTGGGGAGCTGGAGACTGGAGGTGGTTGGTGGCTCAGAGACTGCCGAGCCCCAAAGACCTGGCCAATGGCCTCTTCCGCATCAGCCACATCCTTTGCAACTCAGGCTCAGACTGCCTGTCCCCCCGTGACTTCCCCATCCTCCCTGATGCCCGCACGCTGCTGGATATAGAAGTTATTGGCCATAGGAGAGTGCCTGTGGCTTGCCCCGGGGTGGCACCTTCTGGGAAAGGACCTCTGGAGAAGCGCCAAGCCTTTCACAGAACAAATCAGAAGATGCAACTCAAAAAGGATCTTAGGCACTGTCTAACCAAACATCTTTGCAAATAAAGAAACTGAGGGACAGAGAATCGAATGACTAATTAGGGGAGTAATTAGCGACACGGTTCTCTTGCAGTCGTCTCCAGCAAACTCCTACTCATCCTTCAACACCCACATGAAGTCACCTCCCCTGGGATTCCCCAGAAGGAACCAGGCCCTCCAGAACAAAACCAGCGTGTCAGCTCAGGAACTGGGATCAGTCCCACCTGCTTTCCCAGCATGGCCGTAACTGACAGGGTGGCGCCCTCCTCTCTCCCGTGTGCCTTCACCTGACAGGAATACTTTATGGTTTCAAATGCCTTTAAACTAGGTGAGGCGTGGCCGGCCACAATTTTAGGAATCTTCAAGTCCTGCTCAAATGATCGAAGAGGTCGGCCAACACTTCCCTTCTCCAAGACGGGCATGACAGTCTCTGTCATCCCCATGCCCAAGATGACACTGATCCTTCCATAGTGTTCACACTGTGCCCTCTACCATGCTAAGCATGCCACACACATTAACCCGCTTGACCCGCACAACAACACAATGGAGGGGCTACTGTTATTTCCCTGTTTTACAGACGAGGACCGAGGCACCTTGTATTTGCGGCGGGACCGAGCTCGATGGCAGAACGTTCTCACCTCCCTTCACAGGGTGGCATGTTCTTATCGGTGAGCGACTCCTCTCCCAGTGGCTGCAGCAGGACGCTGAGAGCGAATGTGGACGTGACCGCACCGCCCCCAACCTCATCACCGTTCTTGCCATCCCAGTCAACATTAGCTGAGCATTTACTATATGCTCAGGGCCGTGCAGCTGGCTGTGCATTCACTGGCTCATTTAATCATGTCATGATCCCCAGAGTGAGCCTTCTCATTGCCTTTCCAGGTCCAAGCTGTCCAACAGAACCTTAGGCAGTAATGGGATGCTCCACACCTGTGCTCGTCCCATACAATTTCCAAGAGCCACACGAGTACCTGGAATAGGGCAGGTGTGGCCCAGGAACTAAATTGTCAATCTTATTTAATTTTAAATAATTTAAATATAGGCTCCCATGTAGCTAGTGGCAGTCATGATGGACCTGGCAGTGTGGATGAAGGGAGAGCCAAGAGGTTAGCTAATTCGTCCAAGAGCCTGCATCTTATGGATGATAAAGGTGAGGCTCACGGTCAGGGGTGTCAGACTCTGGCCCCCAGACTTGAACCCCTCACCCCTGTGCTGTAACTCCATCTTCTCACCTCTGCCCTAGACTGTGGGTGCAGTGGGGAAGAGTTAGCATCACCACACGAGTTCCAGTGCAGGGGGGCGAACTCTGCAGTCCCCCCAGGGGACTCCTGGGACACTTTGTGTAGTGTGGTCAACTTCCGTGAGACTCTGGACCTCCCTGGGCCCCCTTCCTGCTCTGACAGTGGGCACTGGAGGAGACAGTCCCACATCCACCCCCATGTTAAAGTTTTGGTCTTTATCTTAAGGGCAACAGGGAGTCAATGAAGTGTAGTGAGCAGAACCATGACCTGATCAGGTTGGTGTCATGAAAAGCTCCCCAGCTTCTGTGCAGAGCAGGGATGAGAACAGGTGTCCTTGTTCCCAGCCCCCATGTGATGTTCATGTTTTGTGGCCTTCCCCTCTCCCTAGGTCATGGCATCTCTAAAGGATTGCATCCACCCTCTGTAGCATTCATCTGTCCAGGCTCGCGAGCTCTGGCCCTGCTCTGGCCACCCTGCTCTTCCTTCCTTTCCTCATTCTTGCTTTATTCCTTCTCACCCCAGGGCCCTTGCATAAGCTGTTCCTCTTTGTCTGGTCAGTTTCTACTCCTTTTTTTTTTCCTCTAAGATTTTATTTATTTATGAGAGAGAGAGAGAGAAAGAGAGAATGAGAATCAGTGAGAGCAGAACAGAAGGGAGAGGCAGACAGAGAAACAGTCTCCTGGCTAAGCAGGGAGCCCAACACAGGACTCTATCCCAGGACTTTGGGATCATGACCTGAGCTGAAGGCAGCCACTTAACCGACTGAGCCACCCAGGTGCCCTCAATTTCTATTCCTTAAGAATCACTGCCTCAAGGGAGTCTTCCTACACCTCTCAGACCTTAAGGACTTTTTCTAGTTTTTCATGAAACCCTATATGTCCCTTCAGTAGGGCTGGTCACCATGGCAATTTTACATTTGCTGGTGCAGTTGATGGAAGTTTCCTCCCCCACTAAACCATTAGTTCCATAAGGTCTGGCAGGTGTCATGGCTTGCTCACCCTTTGGTCCCCAGCACCCACCCAAGGCCTGGCACAGGGGGCTCAAGAGCAAGAGTCAAATGCATGAATGCAAGCATGGATGGAAGGATGCTATTGGGGTTTCGTGCAAGGCAATTTGATCTCTGGGCCTGATACCTTCAGTGACGACTTGTAGAGAACCTGCTCCATGCCAGATGCTGGGAAGGGTGCACTCTGACTGTCTAGAGAGGAGAAAGCCATGTGGACAGGCCATGATGACACAGCACGGTAAGGTTTTGCTCAGAAAACACGCAAGCATTTAAGAGAGGCATTTGGCGGCGGGGAGACTGGGAATTGGGGAGGGCTTCCCTAGACAAGTTTCTGTGGGAGGACCCTCTGGCCAAGAGCAGAGCAGGGGCAAAGGCCTGGAGGGGAGAGGGCCCAAGGAAACTGAGCAGCAATGAGGCCACAAGTGGATGGGGGGGCCGTGGGGACAGAAGGGGCCAGACAGCTGAGTGAGCCTTTGTTGAAAAGGCCCTGGCGCCACCGTGGGTTTCAAGCAGAGGGGTGACTGGGGAGGGTCCTGCGTCAAAGGAGAGGACTGAGCAGGCTTTGGGGGACCTCCAGCTCTGGCGCCCAGGGTATGAGGCCCATGGGGCTAGGTTGGGAAGGCTCTGGAGTCACTGCCAGCAGAAACCTCAGGGGACCGGTTTCCTCTCTGACGTCAAAGTAAAGGTCACACAGATCCCAGGTCTCTTCTCAGGGGCCACTTAGGGCTTCAATTTGTCTTGTTACCCAGATCCCTTTGGGATCCTGTGACATTCCCAGCCTGGACCACCTCGTGGGGTAACCAGTCCCCTGAGCTCCTAAGTCACTGTGAGAAGCAGGACTTCCTTTAATTTGTCCTAAACTTACCTCACTCAAGTTTCAAAGGGGGCCCAATGTCCTAGTATTTCGAGAGTCAGTGGGGGAGGAAAGGCAGGAAGGGGAACTCAGGACATCTTTGACTCCGGGGCCCGCTGCATCTCATCAACCAACACACTGCACTGCCACTACCATAAGGACGGGCCCCCTGTCTCTCCCTGTCCCCCAAGCCCAGGCCCTTTCTGCGGGGGTCGAAGCCCGGCCAGCCTGATGAACCAGAGGTGAAATCAGGCCATTTGGCTGACTTCTTGCTCTAGCACACATATGCCACTGCAGAGGGGCATGTCTGTTACTGGACCCCCAGGCAACCAGACTCCTTCAATCCCACCGACTCTCCTGTTCTTCCAGTCCTGTTCCATCCCACCAGGACAACGGCCTCCACCCGTAGCACCTCAGGGCTGCAACCCCTCTTCATTGCCCTTCACAGCCCAGCTGCATGCTTCCCTCTCTCATCCCCACAGGCAAACCATCAACAAGGTGGGCCAACATCATCTCCAAAACGTCATTGTCGCCTCTCACCTGGGCACCCACAACGAGCTCTCCTCTCCCTGCTTTTCCACCTCTGTAATCCATTCTCCATGCGGGCCAAGAGGTAAAATGTAAACCCGAGTGTGTGGCTCCCCTTCTTAAAACCCTCCAGTAGCTTCCTGGCTCATTGAGGGCAAAATTTGCAAACCCACCGCCAGAGGTGTGCAAGGTGCCACAGGGCTGGCCCCACGACCTCTCGTTGCTCCCTGACTTCTCTCTCCTTTTCCCTCATCCCAGCAGGCCACTCTGACCTTTCCTTCTTTAGACACTTCAAGCTCATTTCCACCTCAGGGCCCTTGCACATGCTGTTCCTGCTCAGAATGCTCACTCCCCAGTCTCTGATTTAACTATTTAGTTTGTTCATTCAATTGGCACTTTCATTGTGCTTTATTCTATGGCAGGCTTGCTCTCAGCACGTTTTGAGTTAGGATTCCTTTCTTAATTCTTTGCACAGCTGGTTCCCTCTCATCAGGTCAAATGCCCCCTTTTCATGATCACCATCAAATACAGATAAGCTGCTCCAAGCCAACCAGACCCTATAGAAAATATGTCTCGATTCACTTTCATCATAACATCAATGGTATTTTCTTATTTATTGCCTTAAGTGCTTACTGGCTATGTCTTCCAATAGAATGAAACTCCAGGAGGACAGATCTCTAGAGCCTAGCACCATGTCTGCCTGTGAGAAGGAATAAATGGAGGGGTCCCCTCTCCCCAAGAGGCTTCTAAGACCACTGTGCTTTCTAAACCCCACAGCTGGCATGTACAAATTGCAGGATCTCAGTGGGAAATGTTTCCTGTGGATACTGCTTGGAGACCCAGGGAGGGGCTGGGCTTCTTGAAGGAGGGAGTCAGGTCTTGTCCACCTTCATAATAACTATGAAAACAACAACTGGTAAGTTCAGAGCAGATGGCTATCCACTATAGAGCTTTCAAAGGACCTTCCTTGATGTGAATTCCCGGGCCCCTCCCAGCTACTCAGTGAGGCTTTCAGAGCTCCATTTTACAGATGTGGGAGCTGAGGCCCAGGGAGTCACGGCCACGTGAGAAGTCAGGACTCGCCCCCATCTCCCAGCGCTGATCTCAAGCCTTTACAAAGGGCTGGGTCTGCCTGAGCACGGGTGCTCTCTACACAGCCTGGGGCTCCGTGGAGGGACTCCTGCTCACAGTCCGCTGCAAGGGCTGGTCCTCAGGGCACTTGGGAAGAGAGGCAATGTGAGCACTTAGAAGGGCGCTGGGCTGGCATTCAGGAGAGCAGGGTGACAGCAGCTGAAGACCATTTACTAGGCACCTCCCTGTGCCAGACACTGTACCAAGTGCTTTGCACACGTTTCCTGAACGCCTGCAACAGCGCAGTGTAAACGTTGTCCTTGCCCCCATTTTATGGACGAGAAGGCTGAGGCTCTGAGAGCTTATGTCACTTTCCTGTGGTCACAGAGTTGGATCCCAGAATTCAGCCAGCAGACAGTCATGCCACTGGCTAGTTGGGGCACTTCCAGAAGTGGCTGGGTGACCCTGAAAGAGCCTTTTGTCCTCTTTGGGTTTAAGAGCCTACCTGTAAAGCCCTGGCTCACACAGGATCTTGTCTAGGCCTGTTGACACACGCAGGTGTGTGGCCACTGCTGTTTCCTGTGGCCCCCCCTAACCTCAGGAAGGGTCTACCTGGTTGCCTTGGGGCAGGGGCAGACCATGCTCCGGAGCTTCCAGGAACAATCCATCCCCGGGACCCCAGCCTCCTGTGCTGCCTGGAAGACAGAGACCAGGGGCACACGGGAGTGGACAAGGGCTGGAAGACCTTGGAGCTACCAAGAAAGTGACTCATTATATCCACGGGGGCGGGCCACAGGGTAGTTAAAGTGGGCAAATGCTATGAGGATTACACCCCGTTACAGAACCGCTGAAATGAACATCAGAAATGGGCTTCCAGCCAGGGCTGCCTTTGGATAACAAAATCTGGTACCTTCTCTGTATCTCCCTCCCTCCTTTCCTTTCCTCCCTCTCCCTTGCTTCCTTCCTCCCTTTCCTTTCCTCCTTCCTTTCTTTTCCCTCCTTCCTTCCTTCTTTTCTCCTTTTCCTTCCTTCCTTCTCTCCCTCCCTCCCTCCCTTCTTTTCACATTTCCTTCCTTCCCTCCCTCCCTCCTTTCTCAGAGATTTAGAGTTTGTTGTTCTATAGAAACATGATTGCACAGCCTTGATTGTCCACCCCCCAAGGGGGATGGGCATGGCGGATGGAGAAATGAGAGCCAAGGCCAATTCCTAACTCTTGTGGGATCCGTTACCCTCTGCAGAAGCCCATAGAAGGATGAGTGAGCGAGTGCCCCAGAGAGAGCAGAGGAGGCTGGACCTGACTTCATTCCTAGAAATAGTTGTGTGGTGGGTGGGGGCTTCAGGGGCCCGTGGGTTTCAGGGCTGTGGCAGCGTGTTTTGTTCTGTCAGGAAGAACAGGCTGTCTGCTGGCATCCGGAACCAGACACCCAACTTGGCCGGAGCTCTTGGCCTTGGGAGGCAGCAAGGCCCTGTGGTGCTGGCTGATACTGGCCACAGGCTGTTCTCTATCCCTCAGCCTTGTCTTCATTTCCGTAAAAGTCCCACCTCCCTGTGACCCCAGCGGTGGCTCTGGGGACCATCTGGGGGACAGGATGTGGTGGGAACAGTTCAGGATTGGGGACCGTCTCCAGTCCCCAGGTGGCTGTGTAGGTTAGGGCGAGCCCCTTTTGCCTTCTTGGGCCCTCCTTCTCTCCCATTGCAAGATGAATGAATGGTCACCAGTGGACTTCACATCCCGAAGGGGCATGCGTGTCCCTTGTACAGCTGCCCCACGCTCACGAGAGGGATGGCAGGGGGCACCTCAGGTGGAACGGGGCATTGGCAGGGCTGGGTCGGAGGGCTTGCTGGGATGCACACTGAGGCCAATCCCAACCCCGGAGTGAAGTTTCCTAACCCACGGCTTGTTCCCCCTGTCTCTCCCTCAGCTAAGCTGGGGAGCACATTGGCAGATACCAATATTGTAACTGTACGTGTCGGGACCTGCATTCTTCTAGAACTGAACAGACTCTCCAAAGTCAAGTCCTTGTGCACGGTCGGTGGAGGAGAAAACAGAGGGTTGAAGAGGAGATGGGAAATGAATAGTCTGTACCCATCAAAAATGAGGTGCGGTGGGCATCATGGAGGCACACAACCTAAATTAAGCAGAAGGGAAACTTGATTATCCCAAACACGGCCCTTGTAGGAGAAAGGGGCACCTAACTTCAAGATAATAACATATTAGCAATGCAAGAAAGATCTCGGTGGACTTGCAGTGCTGTGTCTCAGACTCAGTGCACATCCAGCCCCAGGAATCATCTACCCCTTTCTCACCCCCCTGCTCCTTAAGGTAAAAACAGAGCATCACGTGCTGGTCATTGCCTCTGAGTGCCAAGGAGCAAAGGACAAGAGAGCCAGGGGTGATGCTGTCAAGCGTCTGGAACTCTAAGAACGCGGGACCCATCAGCCCGAACCAACGCCAGTCGTGATTAATGCGTAAGGCTGCTATGCCCAGACTCACGAGCACCGTGCGGGAACGGAAATTCTTCATTTGAGAAGGACTGGCACCAGGTTCCAGGCCTAAAGGGCAACAAGGGGGGCAGTTTCGGCTGCCAAAGCCCTCGAGCCCCGGGCAGCCCGGAGCCTTGGGGACAGAGACGGATCAGCCTGCTGTGCCCACACGCAGGCACATGGCCATGCTGTTCCTGGGATGTCTGGGGCCTGCCCCGCCCTCCCTGCTGGCTTGTCGTGGGGAGCGGGCCACGCACGCCGCAGTGACAGCTCACATAACTATGCGGAGAGACAGCAGCCACTTATATACCCGTCGCCTGCTGGGCATTTTCCTAGGGCTCCCCGCCAGGCAGGCTCATCACGTTTCCTCCCCACTTGGGCAGTTGTGGCCGGGCTGGCTCGACCCCCATCCCCGCCTCCCGGAGCCTCCCCAGGGCCTCTGCTGGGTGGAGGGGTCCCCAGCTCAGCCACCTGTGGCTTTTTCAGCTGCGCCCCTGCCCCCCACCCCGAGATGCACCCACAGTCCCCGGCCCTGTTTTACCTGTCCTACACAGACAGATGGCAGAGGCTGGAGGGTATGGCAATAAGTCCGAAAACAAGTCTGTGAAGTGAGCTGGAAAGAATGACAGGCAGGCCCACAGCCAGCCCTGCTGCCACTCAGCTTCTGGAGGGTCTGAGCCTTTTGTAATCCTCGCCTCCTTTCTTGTCTGCCCTGTACCCCAACCCCCCCAACCTCTGCCACACCCCTGCATGCCCAGCCAACTCCCCTCTGCGTTGGGGGCCTCCCCTGTTTTTCATCTGGGGGCTGAGTGCCCAGGGCCCTGGGGTCTTAAGTAGAAAGGCCAGCTGTGCAGGCCACCATCAGCCATATGGGTGTCTGCCCGGCCCGTGGCCCACCTCCCAGGGGCTGGGGTCCCGGGGCTGGGCCCAGGACGGCAGCTGGGCAGCTCGCAAGGCACACACCTGCCCAGCTCGCAAGGCACGCACCTGCCCCCTCCGGCGGGCCTGCCCCATCTGTGCCCTAGGTCTCTGCAGCCGCTGCTCGGCCTGTGCGTCTCTCTAGTGGGACTGTGAGGTCCCCTTCATCTCCCGAGGACAGGGCAGGGCACAGAGCCTGTGCTCAAGAGCTGTTTGTCAAGAGAGTGATGGAAAGACACGGAGACAGAGAGGCAGGGAAAGGAAGCCTGCCTCTGACCTCTGGTTCTCTCTGCGCGGAATCGCCGTGGCTTCAGCACATACCAGCTCTGGCACCTTGGCCGCCTGACACACCTCTTTGGGCCTCGGTCCTTCTTCCATGTAAAATGAAGATAGCTATTGTATCTGCTGTGTAGAGTTCACACGAGAGACTTCCACGAGATAATGGGATACAGTACTCAGGATGGCGCCAGGCACAGACGCGCATTGTCGCCTCTATTAACGAAAGTTAATAGAGCCTCATCAGGCACAGCCTCCCTGGACGAGCGTGCTGGCCATTGCCAAGTCCTCGTCTGCTTGCTGCGGCCCTGAGCAGCACTCTGCCAGTGGCGGGACAGACCCTGGAGGACATGCATCAGAAGCGCGAGTCTTCGGATACTTGGGGCTTGGTTTTCGGTCCCAGACCTGAGGCTGTCTGACCCTGGATCCTTGATGGGAAAACTCTGACCTCTTCAGGGTCCTCCTCTGGAAATCATGGCCACGGGAGCCTTCACCTCAGAGAGGCGTGGGGAGGAGGACGTGTGGTGTACAAGGCATGATGCGGGCCATCACGCTGGCTGGATCAGAGACCACCCAGGCTGCCCCAATGGGGGAGCGGGAACATGCCAGGTAGTCTCCGAGGTCGGGGGCTGGCTGGGCTGTGTCCAGGCATGGGGGCAGCCTGGGATGGGGTGGGCACCAGAGAGCATCGGGACGAGGAATTGGGGGCTGCAGCCATGTGCCCAGCATATCCCACCTTCTAGTTCCTTCTAAGGGCCACAGCTTTTCCTATTGACTGCCCCTTTTCTGTAAAGTGGCCCTGATATTCTTCTAACGACACTAGAGTAGAGCTGTCCCTTGGGACCCTGCAGGGCAGAATGGGCAGAGGCTAGACTTGGGGACCCTCCACGGAGTCTGAGGCTGGGAGCCCCTCCGCTCTCAGCAGCCTGGCACAAGCCCCTGGCTTGGCACACATGGGGCCAGAGCTGGCGTAGGAGGGGTGACTCTCCAGCAAAACATGCCCCCCACTCTGTGCCCTGAGCAGTGACCTCAGCAGCCAGCCAGACAGCGTTTCTTCGAGGCCAAAGAATCAGAGCTTTCCTACCCCACTGTCCCAGGGATGAGCCCTCCCAGGGCCCTCAGCACTTCCACAAGGGACATCCTGCCTCTCCACCCGTCCCACCCCCAGATGCTTCAGAATAGAGCTCGGCATCCTTCCTCTCCCCCTGCCGGCCCTCGGCTCTCTCCCTGTGGGTAAGGGCACTAGCCCTCGAAGCCTTGGGCTTGAGTCCTGGCTCTGTCACCCAGCCATCGTCCCTGTGTGGTCCCTAGACATCGGAGGCTCAGTGGTCTCAGCTTTGAACTGGGGAGAACTGCGGCCCCACCCCCCATCCCGCTTGCAAGCTGTACTGTGTTGCAGACGCTCTCTGCTCTCTGTTGTATGACGCTCTCTCCTAATGTAAATACCTGCAGGGTCATTAGCAGTTACCTGGGCTCACAGACTCACTCCTGCCTTATGCTGTCCCTTGCTCAAGTGTACCAAATGGCCAACATGTGCCCATCTTCCTTCTGCGATCTTACTGCCCCCTCCTTGCCCCCTTGGTCCCTCACGCATGCTACTCCATGTCTTCTCTTAGTGGGGCCATGCGGCCTCTTCCTGGCTCCTTCCTTGATTCTAGCTCATTCTCAGCTACAGCTTTGCACAGCTGGATCATGTCCCATCCTTTCCTGGAGACCCTCACGACCTCTTCACGGTGATGTCCACCCCTCCGTGGCTACCTCCCCCGCTCCAACTTTTCTTTCCAGCCTTATCTCTCACTCTATCCCTCCGTGGGAGCTTGCTACAGTCATTCTGGATCATTCCTCCCTTCCCAGAGTGGGGAGGGAGCGAAAAAGCCTATTCCTTAGGTCCCTGCACTTGTACTACAGTATTTCTTTAGTTCACAATGTCTTTATATGTGTTTTTATTTACTGACGATTTACTTGTCTTTCAAGGCTTGCTTCAAATGCCGCTTCTTCTGCGAAGCCTTTCTTGATTTCCCCCTTTAAAAGTGATCACTCCTTCTCTTGCACTCTCCAGCCCTGTTTAGCGTTTACCTAACCTTGGACATGAGGGACTGTGATTCGCCGGGTATCCCCAGGGCACTGAGCAGCTGATAACCCTCTTGTGGGTCAAGGTCACTTGCTGATGTAGCCCTCGGGCAGCCCAGATCTGTAATGGGTATATAGTCAGCCCAGAAGTCTGGCCGCTGGGGTGTGGCCTGCCTCTGCTGGGCTGGGATTAGGAGGTGGAAAGTGGGGGTTCACTTAATACTCTGGCCATGGTGTCTGCTCTCAAAGGGCAGGTCCTAAGGGAAAGACTGACAGCTGAGCGTCTGCTACAAACATGTGGAATCATCATAGGCGTGGACAGCTCTCTGAGACCCCGGGAAGTATAGTTTCTTCTTTCTCCTGCTCTCCTCTGCTGGCCTCTCGGACACAAGGAGGTGGACAGACAGGGAGAAATGGACACACAGCAAATACTGCTGCCCACCTGTGAGTCGTCTCCCCTTCCCCCACCCCGCCAGACAGCCATCCCTGATTCTTTGGAGTTTCTGAAAAATTCCACATTCACCCACACCCCAAGCAACAGCTGCTACAAATGTGGCTCGTTTCCCTCTCAGGACACAGAGCTTAGCTGTCAGCCTGCCTCCGTATGGGTAAGGAGTAGGAACATGACCTTTCAGAAAAGTCCCACTGCCCACTGGTTCCCGCTCCAGGCTGTGGCTGGACACAGTGATGTGCTAGGAGCGTGAGTCTCTTCATAAACCCCATTTGCAAGGTCCTCTGACCCATGGTAGTGGCAGTGATCTTAAACACACTGTCCGAGGAACCGACTGTCACCCGACTTGCGACTACCCCTCCCTCTGCCACACTCCATGGCTCTCTGTGTCCCCCAGCCCTCACACAGCCTACATCCCACTCAGTAATTACATTGTGGGCAAGTTTTGCTGCTTTTCCTCCAGTATCTTCCATGGTGTAGGACTCCAGAGTTGACCGAGCATTCTTGGAGTAACCCTGTGAGATCATTATTTATATGTAAGAGATGAGCTAATGGAAACTCAGAAGGGTTAGTGGCTTGTCTAACGCTGAAGAGTGAGGCACAGGGAGCTGGGGCTCACACGGGGGTCTCCTGCCCCACGGAAAAGGCCCACCATCGCCCTCTCTGAGGGCGGGCCTGTGTCTCACCCATCTTGCAACCCCTGCAGAGCACTGCATGCTGTCCTGTGGATAGAAACATCCAGAATTTTCCACTGTGTTGGAATGACTTTGTCTCCAGCAGGGCAGAGAGGGAAATAGGAGCGAGCTGACGCCTTTGGCAACCCAAGCCACGTTTCCCCACCACATTCAGTGGTATGACGTGGCACTCTCCTCCAGGACCTCACATGGCTGGGTGCAGCTGTGTGGAGGATGTAACTTCTCCTCATGACCTCATTTCACCAAACCCTTTCCCACTCAAGGCAACCATCCCCATCACAGCAACTAACAACCGTTTCGAGCCACGTATGTGTCAGGCCCCGTGTGCAGCCTGGCGAGGTGGGTGCTAGCCTCATCCCCACTTTACATGACGTGAAGGGCTAACTCATCCATGGTGCCCGTGACTCATAAGGAGTAGAAGAGGATGACTGGGATTCCAGGTTGCCTGGAAGTCAGAGCCCACACTCGTAGCTGCTGGGTTATTAGCCTGCCTCTCCTCCGGCAGCTCC
>RCUC01117324.1:0-25853 GCA_003697995.1 Taxidea taxus jeffersonii
CCCTCTGCCTGCCGCTCTGCCTTACTTGTGCTCTGTCAAATAAATATAATCTTACAAAAAAAAAAAGAAAAGAAAAGAAATTGGCCTAACAACCTAATGAGAGATGATCATGGGCAAGGAGTCCAAATAAATCACAGTAAGGGTGAAGAGAATTTATGATTCATTTTTATTTCATAGAAAAATTAATAAGGAAAAAATTCCTCCTTTTACAAAATGGGTATGTGGCTATCAAACCTATTCCTTCTGGTCTCAGACAAGTTGAAAAATTGTTAGTTCCTTTATGGACCCCACTGTCTTTCATGTGTGAAAGAAATCTTAGGAATGGTTGAGAAATACTGAGCTCCTTGTAAGACACAAATATGGACAAACCTGGTTTCTAATTTAGAGTTTCCCCCACATAAGTATACAGCAGATCTTGGGAATAGGATCTCAATTTCCAGGATTAAAAATTCTGAAATTATCTGTGACTTTCTAGTATTCTGGAGGAAGATATTTAAAGACAACTCAGAAAATATGATCCAACAGCATGTGATTCAGAGCTTAATCTACAATTCTACTTCCTTTTGCTTAAAAAATGGAGATGATCAACTGCTCTAGAAAGTACATGTTATTAAAGGCAACATTCTCCCCCCAAAAAAATGTAGTAAGAGAAAAACACCATAGTCCTGGGGAAGTTACAGCATTGATAGAGCACTCTGAAAATCCTCCTTAGGAAAGTGTCACTGAGAATCAAAAGCTCGCCTGTCCCCAGGGGTAAAGCTGTGTGTTATTATCCATATTTCCTGGGTGGATCTATAGTTTTCCTAGAGTCCTGGAGACTCTAGGAATAAATTCACCACATCCATGGCTCCTACATGAGCAGAAGCATGTTCCTATCCCATGAACACTCCACACTGGCCACAGCCAACTGCATCATCACTCAAAGAAATTCAGTTATGGGCTAGTGGGGTGGCCTAGGAAGAGAGAGGACCCCAGCTGTGCTGTTCTTGTTGGATGGCACCTGGCCCCACCATCCAGAGCCTTCCTTTACAAGCCCTCTGAATAGGAGATAGAGAAAGGAAGTGAGCAGCCAAAATAGAGAAGAGCAAAGTCACCCTAATGATGCTGCCTTAGAGGAGTGACATACCCAGAGCTCTTGTTGACTCACCGTGTCTGCTTTTAGGTTACTCGAGGAATGACTGATCCCTGAACAATGAGGCTGGACTTTATGGTTACCAGGTTTCTTTCTTATCTTTCATATGTTCTTGTGTATCAACACAAATAAATTCACAGAAACTGAGATAACCTGACTGTGCATCTGTTCCTTGCCATCCAGAGGGGCCTAACACACTTCAGAAAGTCACAGTTATCCCCAGGAGAATGTTCTGAGGAAATAACAGAAGCATTGTAGTAACCGTGTCTCGATTAGACGCAGGCCCACACTGGGCAATCTCCACAGTGAATCATCTGGATCCCCTCTGTGAGTGTGAACATCACATCAGTTGTTGCCAGATATCCTGGACTCAGTAAGAGGAAATGGAAGTACTAAGGACACAGATGAAAATCCATTCAGGAGATGACTACTCCATAGACATAGAGCCTGTTCGAGCTGGAAGAAATATGAGGACTCCTGAAGCCCAAGGCCATCTTTTCTTAACTAGATAAGGAAAATGAGGCATAGAACACATGCTGCGTTAAGTAGAGGCAGTTGTGTTATAAATTTAGAAATGTTTTTAAATACATATTCTGATTGACTTAATAAATGCAAAAATTGCTAATAATAATATGCTGAATATTTGGAGCAAGTGGGTAGTTTACAGGGATTTGTAGAAGATGGAAGTCACACTGTCCCTAAGCAGTCTGACAAGGGAGGACGGGTCTTCACGTCACCATGAGAGGAAGTGGGGCAGCATCAAGGCATATTTAGTCTGGAGTCTCTTCCTCCTAAAATTGGGTAAGGATTAGTAATATCAGAAGAAAGTCATGGGGCGCCTGGGTGGCTCAGTGAGTTAAGCCTCTGCCTTCAGCTCAGGTCCTAGGATCGAGCCCCTGCATTGGGCTCTCTGCTCAGTGGGGAGCCTGCTTCCTCCTCTCTCTCTGCCTGCCTTTCTGCCTACCTGTGATTTCTGCCTGTCAAATAAATAAATAAAATCATTAAAAAGAAGAAGAAGAAGAAGAAGGTCAACGGTTTTTGTGTTGTTTCATGTGTAACCCCCTTGGGGACACTCATTCAAAAGTGAGAAGAATGCCCTAAAAACTGCCATTTCACTGATGGGCTGAAAACAAAGTTCTTATTTTGAAGTTTGTCACTCAGCCAGCTTGTGGTCAAGTACATGAAAAGGATGCATGAGGCAGATCATTTAAGTGTAAGGTCTGCTGACAGTCAATCTTGCTAATTTAGTATTTTCATGTAATTAGGGTAGCTTAATCATGTCACAGCAAGTGCGATGCTCGGCTGTATGTGTCCATTCGGGTGGGTATGTTCCCCAGGTAAACATTAACCTAGGAGTTGTTGGGAAGGTATTATGTAGATGTGATTACAGTCTATCATCAGTTTAAGTAAGGGTGATTGTTTTAGATAGTCTAGCCGTGCCTGAGGCAGTCAGGTGGAGGGCCACAGGAGCAGAAATAAAAGCACCCCACAAGGAAGAAATTCCACCTGTGGGCTATACCACCAGCTCTTGCCTGGGTTCCTGGATTCCTCCTGGCCCCATGAAGGAGAAGCCAGTCCTTTACAATAAGTCAATTTCTCTCTCTCTCTCCCCCCGCCTTCTGCCTCCACCCCAAAATATGGTCTGTGCCTTACTTGTTCTGTTTTCATGGTAGAACCCTGACTGATAAACATAGTAATAAGCAATCCCAAAATTGTAGTGGCTTAAAACCACAAAGGTTTCTTATTATTTGTAATTTTTTCTTTTTTTATTAAAAGTTTTTGATGTAGTGTTCAATGATCCATTAGTTGCACATAACACATTTTTTGAGTACTATTGACACACAAAGTTATGTTAGTCAGGTGTACAATTTAGTGATTTGACAAGTTTATATATTATGCTGTGTCCACCACAAGTGTATCTATCACTGTCCCTTTACATCTATCACCTTACACCTGTCAGAATGGTTCAAATCAAGAAGACAGGAAACAACGAGCATTGGTAAGAATGTGGATAAAAATAAACCCTCGTGCACTGTTGGTGGGAATGCAAACTGGTGCAACCACTGTGGAAAACAGTATGGAGGTTCCTCAAAAAATTAAAAATAAAAAAACCATTTGACCCAGAAATTCCATTATTGGGTATTTGCTCAGGGAAAACAAAAACCCTAACTCAAGAAGATATATGCATATATGCACCCCTATGTTTTCTGCAGCATTATTTACAATAGCCAAGACATGGAAGCAATCAATAGATGAATGGATAAAGAAAACTGGTATATATAAATGATGAAATATTATACAGCCATAAAAAAGGATGAGAGCATGCCATTTGAGACAACATGGATGGATCTAGAGAGTATTATGCTAAGTGAGGTAAGTCACACTAAGAAAGACAAATACCATAGGATTCCACGAGATTTATTTTTTTGTTCACACTGCATGTACTTGATGGGTCAGTGGGGCTAATCTTTTCATCACGGCCCTCAGAGTTCCAAGCCAGTATTGCTGTCACTATGCCAGAGGGAACGGAGATTGCTGGAGGGTCTTACATCAGTGAGCAATTAAACTCTGGCCAGGAAGTAACATATGCCATTTTGCTCACAATATAACAGCCACAACTAGTCACATGATCTCACCCAGCCTAATGCTAAAAAATTCAATCCTACCAGTATTTCTGGAATGGTAGAGAATACAAAATATTTAGTGACTAGTATGAATGCCCAATATAGTTAATTAGAAAAATGCAAACTTATCAACGCGAGCTTTTCATTTACAGTTGAAGACAAATTTATGAAGATGAAAAGTAAGGAATGCTTAAGAATATAAAGAATACAGGCTCCCTGATCAGTGGGGAGTCTGCTTCTCCCTTTCCCTCTGTCTCTCCCCCCACTTTGTTCACTCTCTCACTCGTTCACTGTCAAATAAATAAGTAAATTCTTTTAGAAAAAGAATATAAGAATTCAAGGATCAGAATGACTCTCTAAGAAAGGATGAATGGAAACAATACAGTATAACATAACCTTCGATGTTGATAACTGCTTAAGAAAAAAAAAAAAGGCCAAAAATTTGAGTCAGAGATGTCAGCTAGATGACTTAATGCTTAGGCAATGGCAAAGAATCGTGGATATAAGGGGTTCAAATTGCTTTCTTTAATGGGGTTGTGTGTTCTAGACATCTGTTTAGGTGAACTTCATTGTCTGCCAACATCTAAAATAACAGATAAATAAGAGTATAACTAAAGAAAAGTGTGTTTTCAGCTGAACTTTATGTGTCTGAAGTTTTCTGACACAAGGAGCCTCAGTCTGTCTTTGAATTTTAGGCGCTCGTTTCTTGATGTATGTGTGGCCACTCCCTATACTGTCTAGGCTTGCTGCTCACTAATCTTTGTCTCATTTCTCTCATGAAATAAAACCATCTCTTTTTTTAATATGTGTTTCCCTTTTAAGCAAATAATGCACTCCTAACTTATATATTACCAATTTCTAGCAAAAGGCCTTTTATTAGGATGTCATATATTCCCTAAACACTTAGTCTTTACTCCCATTCATCTGGGTTTTGAGAATTAAAAATACAAGGAATGTACTTGTTTTATATGTGAAATAACACAGGAGAACTATCAGATATAACTAACATTTCTCAAGCACCAATTCTCTGTAGTACTGAATTTGGTGCTGTGCAACAGACAACAATGGATGTCCCTATCCTCAACAGAGCTTACAATCCAGTATGGAAAGCAAACCCAAGGGAGGCAAGATGTTGACTGACACCAGACTTATTCACAGAGACCCAGTTGGCCAGAAAGGGCTGGCAGGATATATTCAGGGTACTGAATGAGAAAAACATGGAGCCAAGAATACTTTACGCAGCAAGGCTATCTCATTCAAAATGGAAGGAGAGATAAAGTGCTGCCAGGACAAACAGAAACTAAAAGAATTTGTGATCACTAAGGAGTCCTGTAGGAGTCCACTAAGCCTTTAAGTGAAGACAGAACTCTAAAGTAACATAGACCAGAAAGAAATAGTGACAATAGACAGAAACAGGAAATTTACTGGTAATACAATGGCACTAAATTCATATCTTTCAATAGTTACTCTGAATGTAAATGGGCTAAATGCTCCAATCAAAAGACACAGGGTATCAGAATGGATTAAAAATCAAGAACCAGGGACACCTGGGTGGCTCAGTTGGTTGAGCAGCTGCCTTCGGCTCAGGTCATGATCCCAGTGTCCTGGGATCGAGTCCCACATCAGGCTCCTTGCTCGGCAGGGAGCCTGCTTCTCCCTCTGCCTCTGCCTGCCTCTCTGTCTGCCTATGCTTGCTCTCGCTCTCTCTGACAAATAAATAAATAAAATCTTAAAAAAAAAAATCAAGAACCATCTATAAGCTGTCTATAAGAGACTTATCTTGGACCTAAAGACACCTCCAGATTGAACGTGAAGAGGTAAAGAACAATTTATCATGCTAACAGACATCAAAAGAAAGCTGGGGTAGCAATCCTCATATCAGACAAATTAGATTTTAAACTAAAGACTGTAGTAAGGGATGAAGAGGAACACTATATCATATTTAAGGGTCTATCCAACAAGATCATCTAATAACTATATTTATGCTCCTAACTTGGGAAAGGCCAGTTATATAAACCAATTACTAACCAAATTAAAGAAACACATTGACAGTAATACAGTAATAGTAGAGGACCTCAATACCCCCACTCAAAGCAATGGAAAGATCATCTAAGCAGAAGATCAACGAGGAAGCAAGGGCTTAGAATGACACACTGGGCCAGATGGACTTCACGAAGATGAATAAAGAATTCTATCCTAAAGCAAAAGAATACACATTTTTCTCGAATGCACATGGAACCTTCTCCAGAAAAGATCGTATCCTGTGTCACAAATCAGGTCTCAACTGGTACCAAAAGATTGGGATTATTCCCTGCATATTTTCAGACCATAATTCTTTGAAGCTTAAACTCAATCACAAGAGGAAATGTAGAAGGAAATCAAACACTTAGAGGTTAAAGAAGATCCTACTAAAGAATGAATGGGTCAACCAGGAAATTAAAGAAGAATTTTTAAAATTCATGGAAACAAATGAAATAGAAAACATAACTGTTCAAAACCTATGGTATACTGCAAAGGCGGTCCTAAGAAGAAAGTACATAGCCATCCAAGCCTCTCTCAAAAAAATTAGAAAAATCCCAAATGCACAAGCTAACCTTACGTCTAAAGGACCTAGAAAATGAAAAGCAAATAAAGTCTAAACCAAGCAGGGGGAAGAGAAATAATATAGATTACAACAGAAATCAATGAAAAAGAACCAGAAGAACAGTAGAACAGATCAACAAAACTAGAAGCTTGTTCTTTGTAAGAATTAATAAGATCAATAAACCCCTAGCCAGACTTATCAAAAAGAAAATAGAAAGGACTCAAATTAATAAAATGAATGAAAAGAGAAGATATCATGACCAACGCCAATAAAATATAAATAATTTTAAGAACATATTATGAGAAACTATATGCTGACAAATTAGGCAGTCTGGAAGAAATGGATGCATTCCTGGAAACTTACAAACTACCAAAACTAAAACAGGAAGAAATAGAAAACCTGAACGGATCCATAACCAGCAAGGAAATTGAAGCAGTAATCAAAAATCTCCCAACAAACAAGAGTCCAGAGCCTGATAGTTTCCAGGGGAATTCTACCAACCATTTAAAGAACTAATACCTATTCTTCTGAAGCTGTTTCAAAAAATAGAAACGGAAGGAAACTTCCAAACTATTTCTATGAAGCCAGCATTATATTGATCCCCGAACCAGACAAATACCCCACCCAAAAAAGAGAATACAGACAATATTCCTGATGAACATGGGTGCCAAAATTCTCACCAAGATACTAGCCAATAGGATCCAACAGTATATTGAAAGGATTATTCACCATGACTAAGTGGGATTTATTCCGGGGCTACAAGAGTGGTTCAACATTTGCAACTCAACATGATACATCACATTAAAAAAAGAAAGGACAAGAACCATATGATCTCAATTGATGCAGAAAAAGCATTTGGTAAAATATAGCATCCTTTCTTGATTAAAACTCTCCACAGTGTAGCAATAGAGAGTACATACCTCAATATCATAAAAGCTATCTATGAACAGCCCACAGTGAATATGATTTTCGATGGGTAAAAACTCAGAGCTTTTCCCCCAAGGTCAGGAATGCAACCAGAATGCCCACTCCCACCACTGGTACTTGGTACTAGAAATCCTATCCTCAGCAACCAGGCAACAAAAAGAAAAAGAAATAAAAGACATCCAAACTGGATGCAAAGAAGTAAAACTCTCTGTCTTCATGGAGGACATAATACCTTATGGGGAAAACCCAAAAGATCCACCTCAAAGTTACCAGAAATCATACAGGATATAAAATCAATGCACAGTAATTAGTTGCATTTCTGTATATACATTAACAATGAGACATAAGAAAGAGAAATTAAGGAATCAATCCCATTTAGAATTACACCAAAAACCCTAAGATACCTAGGAATAAACCTAACCAAAGAAGTAAAGATCTGTACTCTAAAAACTACAGAATACTTATGAAAGAAATTAAGGAAGACACAAAGAAAGGAAAAGCATTCCATGCTCAGGGATTGGAAGAATAAATATTGTTAAAATGTCTATGCTACCCAGGGCAATCTACACATTTAATGCAATCCCTACTAAAATACCATCAACTTTTTTCACAGAGCTGGAACAGGTAAGCTAAAATTTGAATGGAACAAGAAAAGACCCTGAATAGCCAGAGAAATGTTGAAAAGAAAACCAAAGTTGGGGACATAACAATGCCAGACTACTGGCAAAAAACCTAATATTCAGATCAATGGAACCGAATTGAGAGCCCAGAAATGGACCCTCAACTCTATGGTCAACTAATCTTCAACAAAGCAGAAAAGAATTTCCAATGGAAAAAGGACAGTCTCTTCAATAAGTGGTGCTAGGAAAATTGGACAGCCACATGTAGAAGAATGAAACTGTACCATTTTCTTACACCATAAACAAAGATAAACTCAAAGTGTATGAAAGACCTCAGTGTGAAATAAGAATCCATCAAAATCCTAGAGGAAAACACAGGCAGCAATCTCTTCAATCTAGACCACAACAACTGCTTGCTAGACACATCTCCAAAGCAAGGAAAACAAAAGCAAAAATGAACTGTTGGGACTTCATCAAGATAAAAAGCTTCTGCACAGTAAAAGAAAGTCAACAAAACTAAAGGCAACCTACAGAATGGGAGAAGATATTTACAAATGATGTGTATAATAAAGGGCTAGTATTCAAAATCTATAAAGAACTTACCAAACTCAACACCAAAAGAAACACAAAGAATCTAGTCAAGAAATGGGAGAAGATATGAATGGATATTTCTCCAAAGATGACATACAAATGACCAACAGACATATGAAAAAAATTCTCCACATCCCTTGGTCTCAAGGAAATACAAATCAAAACCACAATGAGATACCATCTCACACTAGTCAGAATGGTTAAAATTAACAAAACAGGGAACAACAAATGTTGGTGAGGATGTAGAGAAAGGGGAACACTCTTACACTCTTGGTGGGAATTCAAGCTGGTACAGCCACTCTGGAAAACAGTATGGAGTTTCCTTAAGATGTTAAAAATTGAGCTACCCTACCACCCAGCAATTGGACTACTAGGTATTTACCCCAAAGATACAAATGTTGTCATCCGAAGGGGCATCTGCTCCCCAGGGTTTATAGCAGCAATGTCTACAATAGCTGTGGAAAGAGCTGAGACGTCTATCGACAGATGAATGGACAAAGAAGATGTGCTACGTATATACAATAGAATATTACTCAGCCATCAGAAAGAATGAATACTTAACATTTACACCGATGTGGAAGGAACTGGAGAGTATTACGCTGAGTGAAATCAATCACAAGAAGACAATGATCATGTGGTTTCATTCATGTGGAATATAAGAAACAGTGCAGAGGATCAGAGGGGAAAGGAGGGAAAACTGAATGGGAAGTCATCAGAGAGGGAGAAAAACCATGAGAGACTCTTAATTATAGGAAACAAACTGAGGGTTGCTGGAGGGGAGGTCGGTGGGGGGATGGGGTAATTGGGTGATGGCCACTAAGGAGGGCACGTGATGTGATGAGACTGGGTGTTATACACAATTGATAAGTTATTGAACACTACATCTGAGAATAATGATGTACTATATCTGTCTAATTGAATTTAAATTAAAAAAAAAAAAAAGAAACCGAATTCAAACATGGGATCACTCCAGTTGGACCAAACAATTCTTTAACATTGGCCTGATTATGCTCTGGTCCATCTCATCATTAGAAGTGTAGTTAAAAACAATCCAATCCTGAGAAATATTTCCCTGAGTCCCAGTAAAGGGCAGGACATGAAGTGTGTCCAAGCTGACCCCCTCACTTACATGGACACACCCCCTCCATACACCCAGCTGGACTGTCCCCCACAACCATCTCATTTGCCTCCACTGTCATGAGCCATGTACAATAAGGGTTATGCGGTAGGAGCAGTCCATCCTACTTTGCAGCTAATAGGGCATCCTTTATACTGAAATTTTAAAACAAAGAATAACATGATTTATGTGCTTTTTACTATGATGATCACTACTAGCAATTCTAAACAATGTCAATGACAAAATACTCATCTTGAGGGAAAAAAAATGCGTTGTTCTAAATTTTAATCAAATGACTACATTTAGTGGGGACAGCTCCCACTGCCCTACCCTGGGTATAGATACTACTGTTCATGAAGGACACTCTTTCAGTTTCTGGTAAAGGGTAGAAACAATTAGCATTAATTGCCACCAATTCCAAGCAGAATTTGCATTTATTTACTTATTCAACAAATATCTAATAATCCTGTGTTGTACTCTAAGTTCTGTGTTGAGTGCTAGCCATCCAAAATCAGTAATATCATTTCTCCTCTCAGGGACTTCAGAGTTTAGAAAAAAGAAAGACAAAAGTGAAATGCTGTATTTTAAACTTTATTTTGCTTCCTACAATGATTGAATAGTTAGTACTGATCAATCGCTTTACAGAAAACCACTTAAAAAGCTGAGAAAAGATTGAATACCAGGTTTGTTTGAATGTATCAGAGCTAGGGAGGGAGGAGTAATGCCACTTTTCCGCAGAGGCATCTGCTGATTCTAAAAGCACAGATGTTGAACAGAGTGTTCAATGGACTCAAGGGACTAGAAATGCAATACTGGAAATCAGATCCACTAAGTGAGAGGGGCCCTTACAAGCCCCAGGCTCGCAGCTGGGACTGTGAAGGATAGTGATGAGGAGTATGGACAACCTGGAAACAGTCCAACAGTATCAGGGGGACTCACAGGTGGTCTCTGTCTCTGAAGTCAGATGGTTTGGGATTGCTGTTGCTTCCAGCTTAGCCACCTTCATTTCCAAGACCAATGAAAGATATGAACCCAAAGATCAAGAAAATGTATGAACCCCGAGCAAGATGAATACAAAGAAAGCCACTCCTAGGCACACCATAGTAAAACAGCTAACTACCAATGACAATGAAATTAGATCTTTTAAAAATACACGTTACCTTCAAAGAAGGAGCAGTATAAACAATGTCTGAGTTCTCAACAAATAATGGAACCCAGCAGACAGTGGAATGAGTAACAACTTCAGAGGGCTGGAATAACGGCCTCCCTAGAATTCTTTACACAGGAAAAATACTCTCAAAGGGGGATGATGAAGTCAAATAATTTTTAAGCAAAGAAAACTGAAGGTTTTTTAACCCACCAAAAGAAACACTAAACATTCTTCTTCCTGTAGGAGGCAGTGAACCCAGATGGAAGTTCTGAGACACAAGAAGAATGAAAATTAACAGAAAGAGTATGTGGGCACATTTAAACAAATCCAAACTGTGTAAATAAACACTTATTTTTTATAGCAACACTAGACAGTGAACACGGGGAAGTGAGAAGTAAATGGAGCTCACTTGTTCTAAAGGGTCTTCTTTGTCCAGGGAAGAATGAAGACATTTATTTATTTCAGAGCAATTCAGGGCAATTAATGCTAAACCAAGGATGTACCTTATAATCTATATGGCAATCATTAAATTAGTAATAAAATTATATATAGCCAGTAAGCTAGTAAATGGGAGGGAAGCAGATTAAAGAATTGAGTCACTAGAAGGCAAGAATAGAAAGACAAAAGAATGCAGAAGAGTCCAGACAAATAGAAACCAATAATAAAAACATAGATTATACCAAATGTATTCATAATGACCTCAATGTAATTTTGTTGTTTTTTAATCCCCATCCCCTACTTTCCCCCACTCCCCACCGACCTCCCCTCTGGTAGCCATCAGTTTGTTTTCTATAGTTAATAGTACGTTTCTTGGTTTGCCTCTCTCACTCTTTTTCTTTGGGTCATTTGTTTTGTTTCTTAAATTCCACATATGAGTGATATATGGCATTTGTCTTTCTCTGACTTATTTTGTTCAGCCTTATACTCTCTAGCTCCACCCATGTTGCTGCAAATGGCAACATCTCATTCTTTTATATGGCTGAGTAATATTCCATTGTGTATACATACCACATGTATCCATTCATCTATCAATGGACACTGAGCTGCTTCCATAGTTTGGCTATTGTGAATAATACTATAAATGTAGGGGTGCTTGTATCCCTTTGATTTACTGGTTTTGTATTCTTTGGGTAAAAACCCAGTAGTGCGGGGGCGCCTGGGTGGCTCAGTGGGTTAAAGCCTCTGCTTTCGGCTCAGGTCATGATCCCAGGGTTCTGGGATCAAGCCCCGAATTGGGCTCTCCGCTCAGCAGGAAGCCTGTTTCCTCCTATCTCTCTTTGCCTGCCTCTCTGCCTACTTGTGATCTCTGTCAAATAAATAAATAAAATCTTTCAAAAAAAAAAAAAAAACAACCAGTAGTGCGATTCCTGGATTGTAGGATAGTTGCATTTTTAATTTTTTGAGGAACCTCCATACTGGTTTCCACAATTTCTGCACCAGCTTGCGTTCCCACTAACAGTACAAGAGTGTCCCCCCTTCTCTGCATCCTTGCCAACACCTCTTGTTTCTCGTGTTGTTGATTTCAGCTGTTCTGACAGGTGTGAGGTGATATTGTAGTTTTGATTCATATCCCTGATCATAAGTGATGGTGAGCATCTTTTCATGTGTCTGTTGGCCACCTGTATGTCCTCTTTGGGGAAATGTCTGTTCATGTCTTCTTCTCATTTTTTAATTGGATTGTTTTGTGGGTATTGAGTTTTATAAGTTCTTTATATACTTTGGATACTAACCCTTTATCAGATATGCCATTTGCAAGTATCTTCTCCCATTAAGTTGCCCTTTAGTTTTATTGACTGTTTCCTTCACTGTGCAGAAGCTTTTTATTTTGATGTATTTCCAATAGTTTGTTTTTGCTTTTTTTCCCTTGCCTCAGGGGAACTATCTAGAAAAAAGTTACTATGGTCAATGTCAGAGAAATCGTTGCTTGTGTTCTCTTCTTGGATATTATAATTTCAGGTCTCACATTTAGGTTTTTAATCTATTTTGAATTTATTTTTGTGTCTGGTGTAAAACCGTGGTGCAGTTTCATTCTTTTCCATGTAGCTGTCCAGTTTCCCAACACCATCTGTTGAAGAGACTATCTTATTCCCACTAGAATTCCCCTTGGAATGCATAACTGCTTTGTTAAAGATTAACCATATAATTGTGGGTTTATTTCTGGGTTTTCGATTCTGTTCCATTGATCTATGTGTCTGTTTTTCTGCCAGTACCATACTGATTTGATTACTACAGTTTTGTAATATAACTTGAAGTCCAGAATTGTGATGCTTCCAACTTTTTCTTTTTCAAGATTTCTTTGGGTATTCAAGATCTTTTGAGATTCCATACAAATTTGGGGGATTTTTGGCATAGTTCTGTGGAAGATGCCATTGGTATTTCAATAGGGATTGCATTAAATGTGTGGATTGCTTTGGGAAATGCAGACATTTCTAATAATATTTGTTCTTCCAATCCACAGCATGGAATGTCTTTCCATTTTTTTTTTTTGTGGCATCTTCAATTTCTTTATCAGTATTCTATAGTTTTCAGAGTACAGGTCTTTCACCATCTTGGTTAAGTTTATTCCTAAGTATATTACTATCCTTCTTGATTTCAGTTTTACTAGGTGATATGTTTCTAAGAATTTATCCATTTCTTCTAGGTTGTCTAATTTGTTGTCATGTAGTCTTTCATAATATTCTCTTATAGTTGCTTGTATTTCTCTAGTGTTGGTTGTTATTTCTCCTCTCTCATTTGTGATTTACTCTTTTGAGTCCTTCCTCCTTTTTTTTGATAGGAGGACTCTGATTCTTTTTAAGATTTTATTTATTTATTTGACAGAGAGACAGAGCACAAGCAGGCAGAGCAGCAGGCAAAGGGAGAGGGAGAAACAGACTTCCCAACTGAGCAGGGAGCCCGATGCAGGACTTGATCCCAGGACCCTGTGATCATAATCCCAGCCAAAGGCAGACAGTCAACCAACTGAGCCATCCAGGTGCCCCAAGAGGACTCTGATTCTTAAATGCATCAGAATTTCCATGGTTTATTTGAGAACTGTTGTGCTGCTAGTGTTTTCTGTCATTGTAACTTGTAACTGAAGCATCTTTCTCCTTTGTTTTCCAAGAGTTTCTGAAAGCCTTTGTTGACTGTCCACTGATTCCACTGGGATCCTGGAGGACTGTGAATCACAGTCTTATCATAGGCACTAAGGTGAGGAGTTCAGTCTGGAAAAAAATTTAACACCACAAAACTGTAAAGAGTACACGGGTGACGAAGGTATGAGAAAGGAAAATGAGTATTTTGAAAAGGAAAATGGGTAGGGACTGTTCAAGGTGCAGAAGAGTCTGTGGACTATGGGTGCGTGGACGGCTGACTCAAACCCAAGTCACATTCCCTCATATGGTGATGAGCAAATGTTCAACCCAGCTATGCTGGTCTTCAAATAAAAAGATATGTTCTATCTGGATTGCTCTTTTTACTTTTATAATACTCAAGAAAAAAGCCCTAAACTAAAAAAAAAAAATCAGCATAGGAGACACACAGGACTCCTGGGTTTGGAGGACTGTTTTTACCCAAGGATCATCCCTTCTTCTGCCTGATGTTTCTAAGCCGCTGAAGGGAGCAGCTCCGCAGTAGGGCTCACGTAGACAGGATCATGCTAAAATGCAAACCTGAACTGACATTTCTAGAAATGAAGATGCAAACAGCAGTGCACGGCTCTGCGATTCTAGTTTGTAATCTGGCGTATCCATGTCCCATGCCCAGGACATTCACAGGGAAACAGCTTTCTGGGCCAAGGACACGTGCAGACGGAGAGTCTTCGGAGCAATCCGACGGAGCTCGGAGCGTTTTCTTACGGCCGCGTTAAAGGGCTATGCCGCTGTATGGGATTTGTTCACGAACGAAGCTGCCTTCGTTCGCCGTGTGCTTGTGGCTAACGCGTCTGTATTCGTTTTCAAGACTGTCTGCGCTCCCGGTCGGCCGAGGGCGGGAGCCCCGGGGCAGCGCTGCTCATCGGGCTTTGTCAAGCCTCGGGGCTCGCTCCCCCAGAAGCTCACCCTTCCCTCCGCTGGGACACGCGCCGGCCGCAGACTGTCCTGGCCCCCCCGCGGGGCCTCACTGTGTCATTAAAGTCGCCTGGATTTAGGCCCGGGAAAGACCAGCTGGCTGTCATAACCGGGCCGTCACCAGCGCTCCCCTCCGATCTGTCGGGACACCCCGAAGTGACTGGGCTTGAGGGCTCACCCGGGGCCACCAGACTCAAGGGGCTCACGTCTAACGATCCAGAGAGCTGACTTGGGGTGAGGAAGCCCCGCGCGCAGCCCTCAGAGGCAGCCCCGGACATCCCCTAATCCCACGCTTGCTCGGCCGAGCGCGAATCCGAGTCAAGGGACGCGTGTGGCCCGGGAGGCGCCCGCCCGGGAATCAGGGCGGTCCCGCGGCTCCCTCGGTGTCACCTGCCGCCCCGGCAGCAAACGCGCCACAAGGTCCCGCTCGTGGGCTGTCCCGCTCGTGGGCTCGCGCTCCATGTCCACTGCCTTCCTTCAGGGAGGGCTGCTCTGCTGTGAGATGAGCGAGGCTCAGCGCCGGGCAGGGTCCGCGTCCGGAGGGAATAACCGTCCCCCGCGCCCCTACCACGCGGCCCGGCCCGCAGCCACCGCACCGCACCTCGGGCCACAGCGCCCGCGCCCCAAACCTGTGAGTTACGCTTGCCCGCGCCTCCCCCTGCCAGCAGTCAGACAGCTGTCCGTCCGTCCGTCTCCCTCGTTTCCAATCTGCTCCCCCCGCACCGCCGCCGCCCTCCCTGCTCCAGTGTAGGAAACGATCATTTCTGCCGTCAGGATTACCTGCCACCGGCCACATGGGCACCTCTGCCTAACGCGCCCTCTTGACCACAGACTGACGACTCCTCGGTATCTGGGACGTGCCACTTCTTGTGGATAAACTCCTATTTCCTTCGTCTGCTGTGAAGAGCTCAGATCTGACCCCTGCCCCTCTCCCCTTTGTCCCTGCCCTTCCCCATCAGCCTCCTATGCTGCCCCTCCCGCCTCCCAGCTCCTGATCAGCCCTTGGATTTATGACGCTTTCTGACATAAATCCCGGGCTGAAACCCCCATTTCCCTGCATCTACTCCTACTTGCCTTTGTAACTTGTCCCAGGCGCCCCCTGCCCTTCCCCGACCTCCTCCTTCCAGCCGGATGAGATCGGTGCCCGCCGGTCATGCCCCTCAGGCACCCTACCTCCTCGGACACCCCCAGATCCTACATCCCACAGCTCACCCAGCACACTGTGGGGCTTTGAGAGCCAGGCTGCCATATCATCATATCATCGCTCCTTGCCCAGGGCTCAGTAGTGTCCCCAGAGGAAATTAATAAGTAAAGATGTTGACTACAGTAGAGGGTATTCCAGAACTGTGGTATCAGGAAACTAAGGATTTTAAGTTGGTTTGGAACTTCTTAGCAAATGTTGGACCCAGGCAACCAGCGCTCACGAGCATCCTAATCTAGAAAAATTTTACTCCAGAATATTAACCTAGAGCAGGGTCTCCTCTGGAAAGAGAGGAGTGTGGAAACACACCATTTCCTCTTTCCCAGAATATCCTCTCTAGTTCCTGTGGTGCACACCCCGAGGCCTGGTTGAGTATGAAGACTGGGAACATGGCACGGCTTACCACAGAGGATGCTGAAACATGCAAGAGGCTCAGGAGCCAGGGAAATCTTCCATGTCCCACTGGAAGACAGCAGAGGGACACATGGAGTTTGCAAATAGATCCAAAATACAGAGGAGAAAAAAAAAACCAGCTTCATCATATCAAATTTCTAACACCTGATTATTTTTTTAAGATTTTATTTGTTTGAGAGAGAGAGAGAGAGAGAGAGAGTGAAAGAGATCACGAGTGGCAGGGAGGGATGGAAGGAGAGGGAGAAGCAGACTCCCCACAGAGCAGGGAGCCCGATGTGGGACTCGATCCCAGGATCCCAGGATATGACCTGAGCTGAAGGTAGATGCTTAACCACTGAGGAACCCAGGGGCCCTCTAATACCTATTTTATAATTGGGGTTTCCTCCCACACTGAAATATATGGTTCAATAATCACACATTTTTCTTATATATTTGAAATATTTCATTATGGCAAAGCCTTATACAAATGCTGAGGCAGTACACATAATTTAATAGGATCTTGAAATGCTGTATTTTTTTTCTTAACTTTGGCTTTTAAAGAAAGCTATGTTTTTTTTTTTACAGTGTGACAAGCCATAACGCTATTTTTGTGTCCATGCAGGAATGGGTCCAGTATCTCACACTTTATTTTAATAGTCTACTATATAATATCTGTTAAAATCTATTACTGGATATGTCCCAATGTCATTTTTTTTTAGAAATGTGTTTCAAGAAAAAGATTTCTATTTGCTTCTTGGAGAGGGAACAGATTTCCTTATCACAGTAATGCTTCTATAATAAAAGTACCTGGACATCTAGCTCTTTCTTTGCAGCAGATCCCAGTGGGAACAACTTTCCCAAAGAGTGTGCACAAGAATTAAAGAAACCTAAGCTCCCATAACAGAAAAAAAAAAACAAAACCCAAATAGGCTTTTACTTAGTATAAACTTATTTCTTGACCTACAACAATCCAGCCTCTTCTGGGTCCTTGGAACCCTCTCTTTTGTCACGGTAGACACAACAATAGAAGCTCCCCTCACGGGAGGGAGGCCAGACTCAGTGGTGTGGCCGCTTCTACCTTGGAAACCTGGGCTCACTATATGCCCAGGAAGGGGAGGAGGTGGGTTTGGGGGGACACGAGCAGCCTCTGTTTCAGTGCACACAGTAATGGCTGCACACCCACCCAGAAGTCAAAAGAGGCGAGCTGGATTTGGAAGGGGAAAGCAGCCCTGCCCCCGCTGCCGCGGACTGTCCCCCGCTGGTTGAATTCCAACTCCACGCAGTGCCGACAACTGTAAGGGGTTGACAGATCACGTGCACTTTTAAAATTGTGGTAAAATATGCATCACGTGAAACTTGTCATTTTGACCCTTTTTAGGTGTATAGTTCAGTGGCTTTAAGTCCACCCACAGTTTTGTGCAACTAGAGCCACCATCCATCTCCAGAACCTTCCCGTCAGGCCAGACTGAACCTTCCTGGCCATCAACCAGTGACTCCCCGTTCACTCCACACCATGGCCTCTTCTGTTCTACTCTCTCTTTCTGTGAATTTGACTATTCCGGGAAGCTCACATAGGTGGAATCATGTCATCTTTGTCCTTTTATGTCTGGCTTCTTTCACTGAGCACAATGTTTCACGTGGACTTTTGAGTAACCCCTTGTTACCTGATCCCTCCTTCCCAGAGGCAAACTGAGGCTAAGGGCCCAGTCCCTGCACAGCCACGTCTGCCTGGGACTTATGACCCCACTGCGAGGAGTTAGCATCTCCTGTGGATGGAATTGTGCCCCCCTCTAGGTTCCTATATCGAAACCCTAACCAACCCCCATATACACCAGAAGACTGTAGTGGAGGTGGGCCTTTGAGGGTGGTTAAGGTTAAACGGGGTCAATAAGAAGGAGACCCTGATCTGATATTTCTGGTGGCCAGAGGTATCTCTCCATCACGTGGGCGCAGAGAGAAGGGGGGTGCCTGTCAGCCAGAGAGTTCCCACCAGGAAATAAGCACCCACCAGCCTCCAAAACAAGGAGAAAATAGATCTCTGTTGTTTTAGCCACCCTACAGTGTTTTACTATGGCATCTTGAGCGAACTAAGACAGTGTCCAACTACTTGTTGGGGAGAATCCACACGAGACCATCCTCTCTTCTGATACCAACTGCCAAGTTTAAGAGGTTCCAGAAACTACCCAGGCTCAGGAATTAGCTAGAAGGACTCATAATGAACTCACCTAAAGCTATTATGTTTGCATGGTTTATTACCGGGAAAGGATATGAATTAAAATCAACCAAAGACAGACATGTATGGGCAGAGTCCAGAAGGGTTCCAAACACAGTATTTCCCATCGTCCTCAAGACATGTTACCCTCCCAGCACTGATGTGTGACAATGTGTAGTGAGTGCTGCTGGCCAGGGATTCTCACCTGAGCTTCAGTCTAGAGACTTCACTGGGGTTCTACTATGTAGGCATGACTGCCTGAGTTACTGACTTCTTAAGTGTTTGCATTTAGCTTCTAGGTAGACTGAGATCACATGATCCCCACCCCACCCCCAGCCCCTAAATCACATGTTCGATCATTCTGGCATGATCAGTTTCTATCCTGAAACATCAGTGCGGCCAACCTCTGCCCCAAACAAAGACACTCTTGTCAGGTATGACGTAGATAACTCCCCAGAAACCAAGGGCAAAGGCCAGACCTCTCTTTGGCCAAAGCCAAGTTCTTTATGACATACTTCCATCAAAGGAATCATTATTAGACTCATTTCAGCACATGTATGCACACACTAACACTGGATACAAAAACTGAAGTATCCCTTGCCAGTCATGTATAGCCATATTTGTACAACAGACAGAGAGCCTCTCTTTTTTCTAAGGAGTCAGAGGCTTTGGCAGAGGTGAGAGGCAGAGAGTTGCAGGTCATTCGAGGAAGAGATCTCAGGGCCTTAGGTGCTAGAGATGGTGCAGCCAAAGAATTTGTTTCAAAATTCATCTCCAATCCATCATTAGTTTTCATAGTTCACTGGATAATTTATTGTTAAATTTAAATCATGTTTCAACCAAAGAAATGCATTCCACATTTCATGAACCTTATAACTGGCAAATTAATTCTCAAAATCACACATTGTAGCATGGTCCTGCTGCCCAGATCGAGAACATACCTTGCATCCCATGTGATTCACCTCTTGAGTCCCACACCAGCCAAAGTGCTCTTCAGTTGTTCAAGATGAGTCCCGTGACCTCATGCGTCAATGTCACCACAACGTCAAATTTCTACAAAAGTTATTGAACAAGCACTCTCAGTTTCTTCACAAATCTTACCATAGACCAGTGACAAACATTATTAACAGACTAGCTGTGGTATGTGGACCATGTTTTGAGGGACACTAGTTTAGACCAGTGCTCCTCAAACTTTAATGTTTATAAGACTCACCGGAGGGTTCCTATTAAAATAAAGATTCTAATTCAGGAGATCTAAAGTGAAGCCTAAGATTATACATTTTCAATAAACTCCCGTATGACACTGGTGTTACTCCTCTGTGGACTACACTTGGAAGAGCTTGGTACTAGACAATTGCTTTCTATTTCACTGAGAAAAACAGAAACGCCAAAAGAAAATTTCCACTTGCTCCCACCACCGAATCTACCCACAAGCAGTTGTAGTGCCTATATGTTCTGTTCTCTCCTTCACTATGGACAAATCCCCCATGTTCTTATCTAAAACCAGACCCTCCTCTCTGAGCTAGATCCCATCCCCCTCTCTCCCTCCCAGGAACCCCCCCAAGACCTGCTCCCATCATGTCCCACGTCACCCCCCTCCCCGACGGTAACACTCCCCTCAGCATTAAAACACGCTGTAGTATTTCCATCTTAGGAAGACAACGAAAGACCCGCTCTCAAACCCACACCTTCTGCCAAATACTTCTCCCATTTCTCTGTTACCCTTAAGCACAAAACTCAGCAGAATTTTCTTTTGCATCCCCACTTTCTCTCCTCCAGTCCCTAGAGCTCACCTCAGTCAAGGCTTCACCCTCACTGCTCCAACCACACAGCTCTTGCCAAGGCCCCCCGTGACTTGCACACTCTTAGAGCCAATGTGCCCTGCTCGGGCACATTTCACATGACCTTGAAGCAGCACTGACTCCATGACCTTGAAGGGCACCACTTGCTCCTTCTGGAAACACTGCCACCAACAGGCTTCTGGATACTTCTCTTGTTTGGTTTTCCTCCTTCTCATCTCACCAATCTCTTCATTTTAGAAGGCTCCAGAGCTTAGATCTTGACCTCTTTTTTTTTTCTCTCTATTCACTCTTCTATAGTATGCATCAATATGCAGCTGGTAATAAACACGTATCTTCCGACCAGACCTCCCCTTTGAACTACGCACCTGTCTCCTCCCAAAGTCCTCTGGACCACTTTCAACACCCCCAAGTGGTCCAAATCATCATCAACTTCACCAGGACTACTGAAAGTGCCCTCAAACGGTCTCCTTGCTTCTATTCTTGCCATTATAGAGTTTGTTTTTAAAATAATAGTCAAAGTGACCCTTTTTAAAACATCATCTTGAACATGACATTCTGCTCAGTTCTTCAATGGCACCCATATGAGTTTATTAGATTCCTGTTTCTCTGGGCACCTGGGTGGCTCAGTCAGGTAAGCATCTGCCTTTGGCTCAGGTCGTGATCCCAGCCAGGATAGGATCATGGCATTTAGTCCCGCACTAGGCTCCCTGTTCCTTGGGGAGCCTTCTTCTCCCTCTGCCTCCCTCTTTCCCTGTCTCTCATGCATAAATAAATAAATCTTTAAAAAAAGATTCCTCGTTCTCAGAGCATCTCTAAAAGGATTACACATAGTTGCTCACAGCATAGTTCACACATTGTTGTATCCTTCATTGGCTTTTTCTCCCTTCCCTGTCTCATTTCCCCTGCTCCTTCGCTTGTGTTTCCTGGGATCATCTCTAAGAAAAACCACCAAAAAGGGAATTACCAAATCAAGCTTAGACATATGAGAGAGCTGATCCAGTTTCAAGCTTTCCTAATAATTTCGGAGACACAGGGGAAGCAGCGAGAGGTCTGGGACACCAAGTGGTGCCTGGCTCCTTCCACATCAGAAACACGCTCTCTGGCCCAGAGTGAAAGTAAGGTTTCTGGGTCACCTCACAGGGCAGGAACTGTTTAGTTAGTGAAATTTCCCTATTTTAGTCTCAGATCATTAGAGGGCTTGTGACATTTTCCAGAGAGTCATGCTTCATACATCCATAGATTCTGAGTTTTTTACCATAAGCAATCCCAAACCAGGGAGGCTATCTTGCGATAAACCCTCCATAGAAGACTTTCCTCTCCACAAATACCAGGAGTCTACTTGCCAGGAAATTCAGTGAACAGCATGTCTGTCTACCAGAGGTTAAGCTGGTGACCTGCCTTCTTTCTTTCCCCGGGGGCATCCTCCACCCAACCCCAGTAGTCGGAACAGGTCAACAAGGTGAAGGCCAGCTGCTTTAAGGGCCTCCTCCCAATCGTCTCTCTTGGAGTAAAGGTCAATTGGCTTTCCTCTTGTGCGGCCACCTCCCACCCTTCCCTTCATTCTGTGTTCATTCCATGGCCCCTTCTGAACGCTTTGCTGTTTCTCAGAGGCCAAGGATATTCCTGCCTTAGGACCTCTCCATCTGTTCTTCCCTCTGAACTCCTTCTCCCAGCCCCCTCTTTGGAAAAACATAGCCCCATCCTTCATACCTGACCTCCCTTTCCTGTTGTATTCTGCACCACAGCACGTACCATCATCTGATTTACTTGATTAATTTCTTCTCTTAATTTTGAAAGCGAGAGCAAGCAGGGGTGGGAGGGGCCGAGGGAGAGAATCTCAAGCAGGTTCCATGCCCAGCACAGAGCCCAGCGGGGCGGGGGGGGGCAGGGGGGGCCCATCTCACAACCCTTGACCATCACCTGAACCAAAATCAAAAGCGGGACACTTAACCAACTAAGCCTCCCAAGCACCTCTACCTGATTAGTTTTTAACTGTCTGTCTTCCTCTCTGGAATGTGAGGGCCAGGAGGGTACTAAGTTTTACTGTTCTAAGTATCCTGTACCCCAAGAGCTTGGAAGCGTGCTTGATATATAAGCATTTGAGCAATGCTGAATTCATCAGCAGGTCCTGCAGGTCCTGGGTGGCTCAGTGGGTTAAGCCTCTACCTTTGGCTCAGGTCATGATCCCAGGGTCCTGGGATCGAGCCCCACATCAGGCTCTCTGCTCAGTGGGGAGCCCCCTTCTCCTCCCTGTGCCACTCCCCCTGCTTGTGCTGTCAAAAATAAAATCTTTTTAAAAAGTCTGCAGGTCCTCAAGGTCACTATGTCTCATCTGCCCCTAGCCAGGCCCTAGGAAGACTTAGCTGTGTTTTAAACCTGGGCCAGACACAGACAGGAGTCCGAGGGTTCAGCCTCCTGTCTCTACAACTGACTATGACTTTGCCCTCAACTCACTTCATCTCTCCAGTAGCATTCCAAAGCATCACAGAGAAGATTTGAAAAGGCTGACTTGGAGGAATTTTTACATCTCTATGCCATTGGTGGTAGGCCTCAAAAGCTGACTCACATCCACTGCACCCAAGGAACCCAAGTTCTGCTATTATATTGGACAAATCATGTGGTAAAACCTTCATCACAGGGATTTACAGATGAACCATTTGACCTTATTGTTCCATCATTACTAGTTTATGCTACGTGAGATCCTATCATTCAAATGCAAAAACAATGCCTTATTTCTATAACTCTATCCCATGCACTTTGCCTTGTGGATCAGTAGCAAACCCCAAATATTGGTACAAGAACTTAAGGATGGAGAACTGTGGTGTTTGCCGGGACACAGGCAGTCTCTATGAGAAAACCCATGTGTCTTCTGGCTCCATCTGCCTTCCTTCTGGTCCATCTAGAGGACTGTGAGCCAGCAGTGTGTCCTCTGTTCCCTATATGTGAGTCTGCTCATCCAACCAAAGACAGCTTTTGTATGACAAAGAATTCCAAGACAGCAAGCGGTCTAGGTGGTAAGACATCCATGATCATACTTGGCTTTTCTTCCATACCAGCTAACTTCATAGCTGGGGCTCAGAGGCTGTGGTTTTGCCCAACCCATCTTATCTTCCTGTGAGAAAGCAGGAAAAGCTGAAACTGGAGGAACAAAACCAGGTACAGCTTGGTTTATCTCAGGTTGTCCTCCCGCTCCCCAGCCCCAGAAGCTGAGGTGCCTTTCACCTCCCAGGAGGGCCACAGGTCTTCCTTTGCCCCCTTGCAAGGAGAATATCCTGAAGCCAAGAGGGAGGGGATGACACAGGTGTGTCTTCCCTAGAAATGAATATTTCCATGATTTTCCCTCATTCTTACTCCTCCACTTCAAGGCTGAATAATCATTTCTTCACCTATAAAGCTGACTTACAGGGTATGCTTAGAGGAGGAAAAAGTCCACTCATCTTGGGCCGTGTGAAGATCATGGACCAATTATTCTAAACCGACATTCATAGATACTGAGAACATAAATTGACTCACAGCCCATGTGAAACACACAGATCCTGTGCATGCATTTTACATGAATCATCTCATTTAATTCTCATGACAACACTGTCCAATGAATAGAGTCATCGTTATCATATGCTGAGGAAACTGGGGCCCAGAGAGTCACTTAGCTATGTTGTGGCAGAATCAGCACTGAAATTCTGCTCTTTCTGACTCTAAACCTCTGGGTCCATATATACTCAGTGAGTGTTCCATATTGTATTGGTCCTTAGCCAGGAGAGCGGGGGTGAGGACTAAAAACTAAAATGCAGCCTTTGCTCTCTTGGACTGGAAACTAGCAAGAGACCCATGCAGATACCAGTAAGCATAATGAAAGGTGTCCATAAACATAAGCTCCCAAAGGGTCTGCCTCGACACTAGCCTTGGAACACTGCAATGACTCAATTCTAGCCTATTACTATCACACACAAAAATAAACTCAAAATAGATTAAAGACCTCAATGGAAGACCTGAAACCATAACAATCCTAGAATAGAGCTCAGACCATAATTTCTCTGACATCACGCATAGCAACATTTTTCTAGATATGTCTCCTAAGGCAATGGAAATAAAAGCAGAAATAAACCATGGGGACTACAGCAAAATAAAAAGCTTTTGCACAGCAAAGGAAACCATCACCAAACAAAAAGACAACCTACTGAATGGGAGAAGATTTGAAAATGACATATCTGATAAAAGGTTAATATCAAAAATAAAGAACTCATACAACTCCAAAAAACCCCCAAACAATCTGATTAGAAAATGAGCAGAGAAAAATAAATGAGCAGAGGACCTAAATAGACATTTTTGTAGACGAGAGTACAGATGGCCAATAGACACATGAAAAGATACTCAACGTCACTGATCATCAAGGAAATACAAATCAAAACCCCAATGAGATATCACCTCATGCCTGTTAAAATGGCTAGAATCATCAACACAAGAAATAACAAATGTTGGGGAGGATGTGGAGAAAAAGGAACCCCCATGCACTGTTGGTGGGAACGCAAACTGGTGCAGCCACTGTGGAAAACAGAATGGGGGTTCCTCCAAAATCTAAAAATAGAAATCCTGTCTGATAATTTTTCCACTATACCCAGAGAAAACAAAAACATTAACTCAAAAAGATATAGGCACTCCTACATTCACCGCACGTTATTTATAATAGCCAAGATGTGGAAGCAACCCAAGTTTCCATCAACAGATGAATGAATAAGGGAGATGTGTGTGTGTGTGTGTGTGTGTGTGTGTGTGTGTATACATGTATATATATACACATACATACATACATATAATGGACTATTACACAGCCATAAAAAGGATGGGTCCGTGCCATCTGAGACAACATGGATGGAACTAGAGGGAACTCTACTAAGTGAAACAAGTCAGAGGGAGACAAATACCATATTATTCCACTCAGAAATGGAATCTAAAAAACAAACAAACAGAAAACGTAATTAGAATACAAATACAGAGAACAAACTGATGGCTGCCAGAGGGGAAAGGGTAAGAGGTTGGGCAGAATGGTAACGGGAAGGGAGACACAGGCTTCCAGTCATGGGAATGAAAATCGGAGCATAATGTGACGTGTGTAAGCCTGATGACTCACAGACCTGTACCCCTGGGGCAAATAATACATTATATATTAATAAAAATAATTTAAAAGAATAAAAGATCACTGTCAAAAAAAATCAGAGCATACGAAATCCAGACAGTGATACTGTAACAGGGATGAGCAGGACAGACGGTAGGTACACCTGCAGTGAACCTGACAATGTAGAGTTGTCGAATCACTAACTTGCACACCTGAAATTACTGTAACATTGTGTGTTGACTCCCCTTAAAAAAAGAAAAGACAAACAAAACCCAAAAGATAACCAAAAATGCCTACATCATCCCATTACCCAGAGTCAATCTGATGAAATGAAAACAAGA
>ML098960.1:7304-42981 GCA_003697995.1 Taxidea taxus jeffersonii
CAGCAGCAGCAGCAGCAGCAGCAGCAGCAGCAGCAGCAGCAGCAGCAGGAAGGAGGCCTGCCTGGGGACGCTGCTGGAGGCTGTGGGACGTTTAAGTTAGGTTCCAAGCGTTGATTAGTGTCATGGAACGGGGCATCTTATTGGCACCTTAAGGTCACTTTAGAAGACTGGGTTTTCTTAAGTGCCTATGAGAAGCTGTGGGGCAAGAGTCTGAGGTTTAATCCAAGGGGACCCCGAGCTGATTGGCAGGGACAGTGAGAGGTTCTGAGGAGCTTACCCTGCTGGTATCACTTCTGTTCTCGTTCCCCACTTTAGGGGAAGGGTCTTAATAACTGCCAATTTTGTGACCAAGAGATTTAAGCTTGTCCTTCTCTCCTGACCATCTCTCATCACTGCCTGTGAGAGGGCCAAGTGTGAGCAGAAGGTACCATCTCTTTTTGTTTTTCTTTTCTTTGAATGCTAGCATTGTGGGCCCATAGTTCAGTGGGTTTTTAAAATAAATTAAACATGACTTAATTGTGAATATTAGTGAGTATTTTCTAAGCCATTCCCATCTACAATTTTAAAAACAGGTAAAGAGAGGGGACTGCCTTTACCTCAATCATCAAGGTCAGTAATACTAAAAAAGGAGTCCCTGTGGGTAACGGGAATTTGTTCACTAAGAACACTTGCAAGGTAGAGGAGAAATGAAGGCAAGAAGGAAACTTGGAAGAGGAGAGAGAGTGACGGCTACTGGAGGATTTACAGCTGTGAGCACAATATACATGTTCCCACAGACTATGAACTTGGTTTGGTTCTGAGAGCCTGGGCTGCTATATGCTGACTGTGGACAGGTCAGCCAGTAAATTACTGAAATCTACATCCAAAACTTACCAAGTACTCTATGTTGGCTAATTGAATTTAAATTAAAAAAAAAAAAGAAAAAAATGTCAGCCAACTTAAAAATGAATAGTATGGCAATGGCTTCATTGCTGAAATGCTACTGAGGCTCTTGACAACCTGGGAGATGCACCAGGGAAAGCCAGTGGCCACCAAAGGAGGGAAGAGTAACAATACCCAAGGGAAGGTCAGAAGAGTCAGGGGGAATTTCAACCCGGTCGTTTGGCAATTATCTTAGCAAGACCGTTCTCATTAGCAACAGCAGATTTATAAGGTGCGATAAAGATGTGCATACGGGTCTTCCTTTCCTGTCTTATCTTTAATTAGACATATGATTAATGAGCACAAGACTACCCAGAACTCCCAAATGCAGTCTGGAACACAGTCTTCAATTTGTTTAATTGTCAAGAAAGAAAAAGTCTAATGTAAATGCATTTGTTTTCCAATTCCATATGGTGAGTCACGGGAAAAGGGATCCCACTCGATCTTCATGAGAGGAATGATTTGCTTATAGAGCATGGCCTGAATCCTTGTTCTGTGGCCCATTAGCAGCAAACACTGTAGAAGAAACTCCACATCTCAGGGAACTGACAGGCCTCCCAGGTAAGAGTCAACTCAATTAAAACAATGATCATTCTTATTGGACCTGAGTCTTTTTTGAGTCCTTTGGCAAAACGAAGTTAGCAGCTGCGGCCACGGTCTGAACTGTTGACAGTTTCTATTATAATAACACTACAACTGAATCTGGCACACTCAACACTCTGCATGCAGGTGTTCTTTTTGTTTGTTCCCCCCCTTTTTAAAATTTTAAGATGCATCACAATATATGTTCTTACATATTTTACTGTAAATGTGAGCTTTTCCTATTCTCTCTTTTATTTGGTTTTGTACTCAAGCATTAGGAAGCATTGACAGAATAAAAGTTTTGATCTAGAGTGTAGTCTAAAGATTAAATTAAATATACACAAGATGATCCTACAGTGAGAAAGGAATTAAGTGGGGAGTCATTGTAATCGCCTGCCTGTCTTACTCGTGGAGTGACTGGTGGGCAGGGATCAGTGTCCAGGACACAAATCCTTTTCTTGAGCACAGTATAGGTACCCACCGTCAACACAAGTTTTTTTTGTTAAGATTTTTATTTATTTGTCAGAGATCGAGAGAGAGCACGAGCAGACGGAGCAGCAGGCAGAGGGAAATCCCCACTGAGCAGGGAGCCCAATGTGGGGCTCAATCCCAGGAATCTGGGATCATGCCCTGAGCCAAAGGCAGGTGCTTAACCACTGAGCCACCCAGACATCCCTCAACACAAGTTTTAAAATTGTATCTGAATTATAAATCTACTCTACTGAAAGGCATATTGGTAAGCTCTGGATTATTTAGGAGTTCTTTATTTCTCTGTGGTGCTATTTTCTCTCTACTACTCTGCTTTTACTTAACTAGAAGATGGGAAGAGGAAGACAGAAGAGGGGAGAGTGAATTTTGTCAAATATTTGTCCAGAGTTTGGGCCTGAGGTGGAATTCAAAGTTGACTGGCTTCATCTGTAATTGGACAGAAATATCCAGTGATACAGAAAAGGTTCTCCCAGCAAAGCTCAAATAAACATGACTCTCAGGACTAAATGCAATTTTCTTTGGGGAAGGGAAGTGGAATTTGGAGAGATTCTTTTGGAAATGGAAGGAGAAATTGCCACTTTGTTCCATGACCATCTTCCCCTTGGAAATTTATTGTTTATGGTTAGAAATTTTTGTTTGTTTATATATTAATATTTACATATTAAAAGTATTTTTATATAAAGAGATAATACAGACATATTAGCAACTCTCATTATCAGAAAGAGTAGGGGATTGAAGTGACTGTAGATGATTCTAGCAAAGGAAAAATCTCTTCAACATTATCTGGAAAAGTCAGGTAATTGAACATCTCTATTTTATTCTGAATGGTTTCAAAATTAAAAGTGCTGCTTTATTCATTCATTTGTTTCATGCACAAGTTAAGCCCTTATATACTCACTCACTCAGCAAATCCTTTCTGGGGTCCAGCCATATCACCTGCTGTCATTCCTACTGTAGAAGACCGGGAAATCACCCAGCCATCTGAGTTTATGAAAATCCCTTCTCTTGGATTAACAAGAGCATTCTGTAAAGTTTGCTGTCTATGGCACCAGCAACCGGCCAATGAAGAATACAGCCTAGGTTTCTAGTAGGCAGGACGGTCAAGATGGCAGCCATTATATAAAGCCACAGCTCCTGCTCTTGACAAGTAGGGGCTGCAGGCTCTTTTCTCCTTCTGGGAAACAGCTGCATTGATCAGTGGCTTGAGGGGATCTCCCTCGGTCCCCTTTTTAAGGACTGCCTGTTTGCATGCTCACATGAGTCATTGGACAGCTGAATTCACCCATCATTGAAAGAGTTCTTATTTTCTCCTGAAAAGTAGCAGGGTTTTTTGTTTAATCTTTGAAGAAGGTCACTAGGTGCCAGGCACTGTTCTAGATTTTGGGAGACTGAGGAAAAAAAAAAAAGGAAGAAGAAGCTGGATTTGATGCCTGCAGAAATCAGGTGGCAATCAGGTAGCAATCAGGGGGGTAGGTAGAGGTAGATCCATTGGGACCTCAGGTCCCTAAGAACATAAACAGAAATTGCTGGTTTCCCACTGGAGACAAGGAAGGACAGGACCGTGGTGGGGATCTCCCCTCAGTTTGGCCAGAATGACATTCCTTCTCAGCGACCACACCCCAGTTGCAAGACCTCTGCCATCTTGATTCCACTACAGGGATCCTCGTATGAATTCATTTTTGTGGTATTTTGAGGGCTCTGGGTCACCATGCTGTCACAGAGCTCCCCCCTCTTCATCTGTGAATGTATCAAAACTTTCCTATAGAGAATCTGAATTGGAATTTAAAGAATGTATATTTCAGCACATGGTTAATACATAACAAGGGCAAGTGTGACGTCTGGTACAAAAGCAAATTGCTTCAAGCCATTGTGGTCCAGATTTCAATTTGTGGCTTCTCACTCGATTTTCAATGGTAGAGAATGAAAATGTTTGTAAATATGATCTAATTCCAACTCTCTGCAGAGGCTTTACATTTTCATTTTTAATAGTCGTTATATTTGCCCGGAGGGTTGTTCCACATACCGGATAGCAAAGACAGATTCTTAAGGATGAACTGTAACATTCATTTTTCATCATCTTTCCCTTTTCCCCCAATGACTACAAATTAAACTCTGAGTACTATTTATTTTCTTTGCTGCTGCTAACGCTGTGGAATTCTGAAAACATTATTTTTCCCTTCCAAAGAGGATCATCACTGTAGTGAAGCCATCATTTTGCAGACAGACCAACTTTGTAAGATTTTATATGGCTTTGCCTAAGAGTTTAAGTTTTAATACCAGCAAAAAAATACCTAGAATGTGGGGAAGTATTTCTGCTTCTGCCTGCCGATGCCAGATTAAGTGACTAAATCAGATTAATGTTATTTATTGCTTGGGAGAACACCTTTTAGTTTGACTCAGCCTTGGTCTTTAGAAGCTTTAGTAAACACCCCTAGATGAAACTCTAGACCTATGAACTGTATATTTTATATTTCTTCCCAGATGGGAGAAAAAAAAAAAAAAAAAAGAAGCAATAGCAATGAGCTAAAAAAACAAAAAACAAAACAAAACAAAAAAACACACAAAAAACAAACAAACCAAAAAAATGTAAATTGGGGACCAGTGAGCTCCAACATTCTAGGTTCTTTGGAGCAGTGGGTCCCAGTGAAGGAAATGTTTGGCAATTGCTCAAGAAAAGTGCTGCCCATATTTAGCATTACCTAGTGCTGTGAGGGCATCCAGCCTGCAAAGCTGAATTTAAATGAATATAAACAAGAAAACAAGCATCTAAAAAAAAAAAAAAGAAGAGCGGGGAATGAAATCACTCCAAGCGTCATTAAAAAATGCATCTATTTATCACCACCCGGTTTCAGGAGTCTGAGGTGATTCATATGCTTTTTTGTCAAGAGAATATCCATTGTGTGGCAAAATTAAATGTATTTTGATACTGCTTGCCATATTTGTCTATCTGTTCAATCAGAAAAAAAGTTGCCTCATCATTCTGACATATATTACTTTTTCAATTTCCTCTTAGTAATGTTTTTTTAATACTCTTTAGGGTGAGACCATGGAGTTTCTCATTTCTCACAACAAAGACTGTAACTCATTAGAATTATGCTGATGAGTTTTTCTCATAAAATTGCATCCTCATTTTCAAAGGTGACCAATCTGCCCTCTTACCCCCGGCCATCAGGCAGGTGTCGATGGATGTGATTGAAGGGGCCAATGCACCTGTCCTGGTGTGGTTTCTCATGGTTTTGTGCTTCCTATTTTAAATGTCCCTGTGTGTGTGAGTGTGTGTGTGTGTGTGTGTGTACCGACTCTGGTTCTTCAAATGCAGTCCAAAAAAATGTAATTTATCATAATGAATCAACCACCAGTGTAATGAGTTAACTGTCCTGTTCTAAGCCCAATAATGTATCATTTATACCAATGGTATGAATTTTGGAATTTTTAATTTCAAAGGCTATTTTTGAAGTATAGCCTTATCAGGAGTAAGGTTGGTTCTTTTTAGGGTTTTATTTATTTGAGAGAGAGAGTGAACGAGAGGAGCACAAGCCAGGGGAGGGGCAGGGGGATAGGGAGGAGCAGACTCCCAGCTGAGCAGGGAGCCCGATGTGGGCCTCGATCCCAGGACCCTGGGATCCTGACCTGAGCTGTAGGCAGCAGCTTAACCACCAGAGCCACCCAGGTGCCCCAAGGATGTCACCTTTTAAATTTAAAAGTGCAAATAGTTCCTTTCTAATTCAATGATACTGAGAAGATCCTACATTAAAAATCCTTCCATAACTTGCAATGAGATCCTCCAATTCCGTGTCAGGTTAAAACAAAGTTTTGTTTTGGTAGCTATACATATCACTAAATCTCTTCCTTTTGGTTGCCTGGGAGAGCTTGCTAGCGTCACCTAAAGATTTACTGAAGGTAGGTGAATATGTTTTTTATTTTAGAGCATCAAGGAAAGCAGCAGTAGTTAAATGAACCTAGCAGGTAATACTACTCCTGTGCCCTTGCCTTTTGATGAAATGAAGTCCAGCAGCCACGTAGTCATGATAGAGAGGCAAGCCTAGCCTTTTGTTGCTGACACTGTAGGGAAAACGAGGCAGCCAGCTTAACTTGTTACTAACAGTGTGAGCAGTGGACTCAAAATCCTCCTCCTGGCCCTCCAGGTGCTGGAGTGACCGTGGGTCCCAAGATGCACGTGGTCAAGGGAACAAGATGGCAGGGGCAGAGTTTGCTGGCTACACGCTGAGTGTCAGGGCTGTGGCAAGCATTTAACATCCTTTCTGGCTTGTATTCCTTACAGCAGCCCTGAAATGTTAGTAGTTTAAAAAATTGAACAAAGTAAACAGACAATGCCATTTTCATCAGGCACCTTAATAATGGGTGCTTAAAAGCATTTCCCCGTAAGACTTCAATATAGTTAACAGACTCTACTTTAGATCAACCACCCTAAGTGGATTAAAATACATGCGGGTGAGGAGCCCAAGATATTTATGGAAAGGCTGCCGTATGGCAGGCTGTGTCTTAGGCACTCATTCCTGAGGCCGTTTCACTCAGAGGAAAGCCGAGCTTCGAAGAAGCTAGATCTGCCCTCAGATCCAGACTCTTTCCCTTACTAACCATGTGGCCCTGGAAAGCTGGTTCCCTTCTCTGAGCCCGTGCTTGCTCAGCTGTAAATTAGAGATATTAGGCAAGAGCAATGTGAGAATGAAATGAAATGATGAATTTTTGTAAAATGCTTATCGACTAGCATATTAGCTTATATGAAGTGCTCTGTTCATTCACTCCACAGATTTTATTACTATGTTTATGCTTATTGTGGGCCAGGTGTCATTCTAGCCACTTGGGATACATTGGTGAATAAGACAGAAAGTTTTAAATTCGTATCAGATCACAGCGATTAAGAGCAATCACTGATAGCGGATAAGAATTGAGTTTGGATCCTGCCATCAGCTGGGTGATCTTGGAGGTTTGTTAATCTGTACCATAGGGATAAGCCATATTCCATGGCTGGGGTAAAGGTGAAACGAAATAAGAGAATATTATTGAATGCTAAGCAAATCTTTGCTATATAGAAAGTGCTCAGTAGGGGCACCTGGGTGGCTCAGTCAGTTGAGTGTCTGCCTTTAGCTCAGGTCACGATTCCAGGGTCCTGGGATTGAGCCCAGAATGGCACTCCTTGCTCAGTGAGGAGCCTGCTTCTCCTTCTTCCTCTGTTGCTCCTCCCCACCTTGTGCTCTCTCACTCTCAAATAAACAAATAAATAAATAAATACAATCTTAAGAAAAAAAAAGAAAGTGCTCAATAGATGGCAGGAATTGAGGAATTTTATTACTGTTAGTACTAATCCCTCTAACAACCCAGAGAGGAAGGGACTGTTGTCAGTGCACAGAAGCGAAGACAGCCACTGAGTTAGACTAGCTGCCTTGCCTGGGGTGGCAGAGCTGCTTGGGGATGGTGTCTAACTTGGAAGTCTGTACTCTACCGTGGGCGCCTTCCATGGGACCATGTAGACCTTCACGCTGTTCATCTCTGTAACTTTCAGACACAGTGTTCTAGTGAACATCTATGGAGAAGTGTCAGAGGTTGGGAGCGTTTAATGTGTTTCCTTTGTGTACCAGGGTGGTGCTTGATTGATGGCATTCACTTCTTAGTACAAGGCTGTATCACATCTTGACTTTGCTGTAACCCTGAATGCCCCACCTTACGACATCTCAGGATCTACTTATATTGTTACTTTTACCAGATGGAAAAGGTTAGTTGACGAACTGATTCGCAATTTGGAGCAATGTTCTATGCGAATGCATTAAATTTGGTTGGATTGTGCAAAGGCCCACTTCTGTATGTTTGAACTCGAACCTGGCTCTTCCCACTGTTCTAAGTTGTGACTTTTCCATTCCTGCCTACTTCTGATCTATTTCTCATTTCTCTGTTATTGGCCTGTGAGTTGAGGACATATTGCCCACATCTTTAAGAAGAATGTGTCATGTCAACAACTGACAGGCCAACAAAAAAGTTGGGTGCATCATTGGGCATATGGCATAGTAAACGGGTGAACATTTATTTGGAGGTTGAATGCATCTTACATGTGAATTTAATGTTTTCCCTTCTTTAGGAATGTTCTGCTTAACCATAAAAATCTTTCACTGAAAAAACTGATATTGATTTAGGGATGCTAAGTCAAAATTCAGTATTTCTCTCCTTCCTCACTCTCAGACCCAAATCAGGTTTAATTTTCATTCTCTAGTTGTGAAAACTGAGACATAAATAGCTTCCACTTCCATCCCTGGCTTTCTACTAAAATGTGATTACTGAAAAGAGAATCATCATCAACAGCCCAGTCATTTTGATACTGTATTTGGTTAAGTTTATTTATCAAATAAATAACACGTTTCCTCAATTATAAGACTCCCACATTTTTTCTATTTTTAATCTCTGCGAAATCAGGTTGCCCTAACAGTTGATAATATGTTTAGTGTGGTAATATTTTCTTCCATTCTAAAAAAGCTGTTCTTAAACTCATGGTGTAATTTACAATCAGTGATTTCTTAAACTCAGAATACAGTATTAGCTATACCTCTTTTTCTTTGGAAGGGCAGCTTTCCTGAAAAGGGTGGCTTCCAAAGGGAAGGATATAGAAATGTAGTGCCTTGCCACTCTGGGAGCTTCCTCAATTCCAAAATCACTTTACTGAGGGATACTACAAAAAGCTCCAAGCCGAGACTCGCTGACATAGAGTTTCCTATGGGGCTCTGGAAGGCTTACTTTGGTGAGCGCCCATATCAAGCACACACCATGCACTCTTGCAGCCTGTCTCGGATATCTGGCTGGCAGGCAGGGGACCCACAGTCCCCCAGACCCTGATGCCCTGGGGCTGATATTCCCCCCGGAAAGATAAAGTGGAGATCTGAGGTCATTTTTTCAAGATTATCTCATTGCTTTAGAGACTCCCTCCTTTTCTGGTTCCTGGGATGCAAAAATAATAATGGTGAGAATACTGATTAAAATAACATATTTATTTATTTATTTATTTATTTATTCATTTTTAAAGATTTTATTTGTTCATTTGACAGACAGAGATCACAAGCAGGCAGAGAGGCAGGCAGAGAGAGGGGTGGGGAGGAGGCAGGCTCCCTGCCGAGCAGAGAGCCCGATGTGGGGCTCGATCCCAGGACCCTGAGATCATGACCTGAGCCGAAGGCAGAGGCTTTAACCCACTGAGCTACCCAGGCGCCCCAAAATAACATATTTATTTTGGCAAGGTTTACAGCTTTTTATAGTTTTCAAGTGTGTGTGTTTATATATATTCAAGAGAAATCTTTGAGGTTGATAGTGTGAGAATTACAGTTACCATTTGCCAATGGAGCAAAGAGGTTTCTGGAGCCTGTGTTCTGTCTAACAGAGCATCCAGGAAATGAACCCAGGTCTTTAAATCCAAGAAAGTGACGGTGGTACTAAAGGATGAGGTTGGACTTTGGGCTCAGATCTAGTTCTGCCAGTTTCTTAAGGTTTCATCTCAAAAGTTTCCTCGCATGCCCAGCTGGGGTAATCAAACTGCGGTCAAATCCTCTGCCAGGATCACAGATGATACCAGCCCCTTGGTGAAGGCTCACTGCCTGGGAGGTATTGTTGATTGCATCGTTCTTTTCTAGACATCACTTTGCCTGAAGGAATGTTCGGCTAAAACCTGGTGCTCTTCTGAGAACTAACAGGGTTCTAGAGCTTTGCCCACTGAAATGAGCTACATGAGCACGGGTTAGTGATACTACCTTGCGGTCGGGATGCAATGTGAACGCTGCTAGTCAAACAAAGACATGAGAAGTCGGATCAGTTCTGAGGGAGCTGTCTGTGAATAGTACCTCGAAACCCATTACCTGTTTGGAATTATAGCTGTTAATTAGGTTGTTTGATTAGTTAATGGTCCCTTTCCTATTTACCCGGAAAGGATGTGCCCGTTCTCCATTCAGGAGCCTACACAAGAACACATTTCCCTGTTCCCAGGAAAATGAAATATTATTAGATGAAGAATTGAAAAAAAAATGCGGTGGAGAAAAAATGTAACACCACCACAATCCAAAGTTCTGCTGTAGATAAAAGAGACCTTGGTTTTCTCTGGCTCAATCTACAGGGTAAATCCCCTAAAATGAGATTTAAAAAAAAAATTGTGTATTTCTGGCCACTCCTTTAATTGCTCACGACAGGTTGCACTGGGTGGAGCGTGGGAAGAAAGATTTCAGAGGGTGCCTTATTTTTAGTTCAAACTGGCCAGCTCTTCGGGGTGTTGGCATTAATAGGATTAACCCTCTCATTTCAGAAATGGGGACTGTAAGGAGGAACCACAGGGTGGTGAGGGAGGGGCGACCTCTGGCCAGGCAGCCAAGGTATGGGCGGAACCATTCACTGTCAGGGACAGGGACAGGGGCAGGGCGTGCTCCTGCCGCTGGCGCTGACCGGCTCAGAGACCCCATTAACGTCCTGCGCGTCAATCAGCAGGCGAGCCACTGCAGAGCAAGGCCTCCCATCAAATCCATCTCCCGCGAAATCACTGCGGAGCCCTGGGCCATCAGGGCTCATTAGCGCCGTTTACCATCAAGGGAGCCCCACTTCTCAAAAGGGCGAGGACCCAGGACCCGAGGGCCAGGCCCGGGGTCACTCCACCAGCCGGCCCCCTCCTCTTCGGCCCTGACAGGAGGATCCGGGCGGCGCGTCCCATGGGGGCCTGCGATGGCCCTGCGCGCTCGCTGCGCAGTCTCGGGGTCAGAGCGGCGTCCCCCCACCTCCCCGTCTCGGCTCCCCGGGAACTTGCCCCAGGATGTGCGCGCCCTCCAAGCCGGGAGGGGGCTCTTTCGGACTGAAATCATCATCTCGCAGTCGAAAGCGCGGATAGGAAAGAATGCGAATGACTCCCCGCGGCATTGCCCAAAGCATGCTCTGCCGAGATCCATTCTGCGAAATGTGGGGTGGACAGGAAGTTTGGGGAAAGCGGGGTCCGACAAGTTAAAGGGGTCTGGGGCGCGTCGGAGCCCAGCTGCCCGGGCCCTGTCGGAGCGCCTCGGCGGCGGAGCCCGCACCTCCCCGCCTCCCCGCCAGGACCCTCGTTTATGCACCGCCCCGGGGGGCTCGTTCATTTCCAAGGCGCACACTTAGGGAAACGGGGCTTTAATGCAATGGCCTCTCCTGAAATGAGGAAATAAAGCTCTCAATCGGGCTCGAAGGGGAGATTTGATATGTTAGTATAAAGATTGAGGTTGTTTATTGTTGTTATTGTTTCATCTTTATTACTCAGATGAAGCCAGGGTAAAATTCTTATAATATTACTAACCCCATGAACATTTATTTCCCAGTCTCCGGAAAGAGCTGATTTTAAAAGTGTTAAAAAATACGATTAAGGGGCGCCTGGTGGCTCAGTCGGTTGAGCCTCTGACTCTTGGTTTAGGTCAGGTCAGGACCTCAGGGTCCTGAGCTGAAGCCCCTCCTCCTCACCTGGACCGGCCGGTCCTGGTTTGGAGCCAGCTTGGGATTCTCTCTCTCCCTCCCTACCTTGCACATGCACGCTCTCTCTCTCCCTCTTAAAAAAAAAAAAGATGTGATTAACAAAATGCATATTTGATAAGTATCCTACTGCATGTGATTGAATTTTTACACCTTTTTAAGACTTCATAGAATGATATTTGCAAGTGAGAAAAGAAAATCTTTTGTCAGACTGTTTTGAGTTTTGGTTTAGAAAACATGGCCAAAACCATTATCTGAATAGATTGTTCTGTTCATATTTGGGGGAAAATATACAGCCACCAACCCTGAATTTTTAGATACCTACTCTGAATTTTCAGCAAAACATATCTGATTCTTAGTTATGAAACATGTCTAAGCAATATATTCTATTTTTTTGTATTAAAAATGGGATTCTGTACACATGATTTTGTAGCTTTTTAGAAAGATACCATTTTTTTAAAAAAGGTAAAGATGTAAACTTGCTTGAAAGGAATTACCAATGTTGTAATATCTATCACCTTGGAGGGAAGGGGTCTGGGGAGAAAGTGTCAAGGCCTCAACTGTATCAGTAATGTTTTATTTCCTTAAAAAAATAAGCAAGAGAACTGAAGCTTATATGGAAAAATGTTGATATCTTAGTATTTCTGTTACTGGTATGTCAGTATGATTGAACAAAGATCCTTTGGGGTTTTTTTTGGTAAAATATTATTATTATTCTTTTATTTAAGTAGGCTCCATGCCCAATGTGGAGGCCAACTCGGGGTTTGAACTTAAGACCTTGAAATCAAGACCTGAGCTGGAATTAAGAATCAGATGCTTAACTGACGGAGCTACCAGGCGCTCCTGTAAAACATTTTATTTCCTTTTTTATACATCTAATGTGTTTCATTATAAAAAATAAAATAAGAGGCGCCTGGGTGCTTCCATTGTGTCAGCATCTGCCTCTAGCTCAGGTCACAGTCCTTGGGGCCTGGGGTCAAGCCCTGCATCGGGCTCCCTGCTTAGCGGGAAGTCTGCCTCTTCCTCTTCCTCTTCCTCTGCCCCTACGTCCCCCACTCCCATGCTTGTTCACTCTCTCTCTCTCAAATAAATAAATAAAATCTTTAATAAGATACAATAGGAATATGTGTGAAACTCCCTAAACTCCTGATCCACTGGGTTTAGCTGGATGTGTGAGGCACCCCATTTGCTCTAGTCACATTGTCTGAGTTAACACACTTTATCTCCTTTGCACAGGGTTTGAAATTCGTTTTACAAAGGTGGACAGCTATGGCTTCATTTGTTCTCCTGTACAGATCTAATAAAACCCACAGAGAGGTTCAATGGACACTTATTGAATAAATGTATTACATCTCAATTCTCTGACGGAGATTTGCATTTATTATAACTTCATCTTCGTTCATCTTGTAGTGATTTTCTCTGAAAGATTCTCCTCTTTCCATTTAAATTATGTGTTGAATTACTTTAGCCACCCATTGTTCAGGGCCAGTTGCTGGCTTTTCATTTAAAAAAGAATAGCTATAACATGAATTTATTGATAACAATATAATTTATTAAATACTTAAGACATATCAGGCATTATGCTGAGCCCATTGCTTGCTCTCTCATGTTTAACCCCACCGTGAAGTATGTGAGATCTCTTATCAGTCCCATCTTTACTGATGAGGAGACAGGGGCCCAGACGAGCTCTGTAACTTATCCAAGGCCACATAGCTAGAAATGTGTGCCAATCAGACCTGTTTCCTTCAAAGCTCAGGATCTAAGCTGCTCTACTCCCTTCTAGAGATGCTCTTTAGCCTTTGAGGATTATAATTCAGAGGAATGTCCCAACTTAGAATTCTTCAATTATAAGACATGTATTTTTCACATATTTGAAAGTTATGGTATTAGGATGGTCTTCCAATTGATGTGTACAGATGCGGGGCTGGTGGTGTTCCTGCCTTGGCACCTGCCGTTCTCCAGCCCCGGGCTGCCATGAGTAGAGGCAACTCACCATCCACAGTTTTGCACAGTCAAGGGTGTCCTTTCTAAGCTACGTTGCATAGGCTATTACTGGTATGGGGAGATTGCTTTTCTTTGAGCAAAACCTGTGGTCCTTTTAGACAGCAGCTCCTCCCTACTGCAAATCCTTTTGTCTTGCCACAGCAGCTCTGCTCAACCACTGTTTATTCATATAATGCTGGGTGTATTCTTGAGTCATGAATTGAACGGGTAGGTCCTTTAAAAATTTCTCCTTTTTATACATAAAAAAAAGTAAGGGCGCCCGGATGGCTAGTCCGTTAAGTGTCTGCCTTTGGCTCAAATCATCATCCTGGGGTCCTGGGATCGAACCCTTGCATCAGGCTTCCTGCTCAGCAGGGAGTCTGCTTCTCCCTCTCCCTCTGCTGTACCTCCTGCCTGTGTTCTTTTTCTCTGTCAAATAAATAAGTAAAATCTTTAAAAAAAATAAAAAATAATAGAGAAAAAAAGTGACGTTGTTTCGTGTGTGTGTGTGTGTGTGTGTGTTTTTTTAACTTGACTGTTTCTTTAAGGATGGTAGGGAAGGACTTTGGTTTGACTTGTTGCCACTTAAGAAAATTTCACAGTGGTGGAGAACTAATTTCATCAGGAAACATTCTGAGCTTCAGTTAAAATGTAAAATGCTTTTCTTAGCCCCAGGATAAAATGAAATTTCATTTGCTTTTACTTTTCTGCAATAATGCCAATAAGGAGATATTGCCAGGGGCAAAAGGGAAGCCAGTTCTATAGCTGAACAAATCGATGGTAAATCTACTTGCCAAATCCTGAGTATACCCACTGTATGAGTGTTAACACACACACACACACCACTACTGCACTATCTGGGGTAAGGCTAAGATATCCTTAAAATAATTTAATGTTCTCCTGCTAAGATTCTCACATTCTCAAACTCCTCGCACACACAGTGGGGTTTATGTGCACAGTGTGAACTGAAAACACATAGCATCTTAATTAATAATAATAGCATACACTGAGTCTTAGCATTATTGAAGGATGGCTATGTGCCTGACCACGGGCTGAGCAATTTTTTTTAAAGATTTTATTTATTTATTTGACAGATCATAAGTACGCAGAGAGGGAGGGGAAAGCAGGCCCCCTGCTGAGCAGAGAGCCCCATGCGGGGCTCGATCCCAGGATCCTGGGATCATGACCTGAGCCAAGGGCAGAGGCTTAACCTACTGAGCCACCCAGGCGCCCCCGGGCTGAGCAATTTAATCCTAGAAGATGGTTCTCTTTTTATCCACATTTTTCTTTTTTAAGATTATTTATTTGTTTATTCGAGAGAGAGAAAGAGAGAGAACCCACATGACCGGGGGAGGGGGGAAGGGGCAGGGTCAGAGGGAGAGGGAGAAGCAGATTCCTTGCTAAATGTGGAGCCTGATGTGGGGCTCGATCCCAGGACCCTGAGATCATGACCAGAGCTGAACCGACTGAGCCACCCAGGTGCCCCTTATCCCCACTTTTCAGATAAGAAAATTAAGGCACGAGAGATTTAAGTCAACCTAAGTTCTCACCGCCGATGAATGGCTGCCTAGTTCCAGAGCCCATTCGTTTTGCCTGTGTGCTGTACTGCCTCTTCCTATATATCCAAACCAAAGAGAGGTTTCCAGAAAATGCTAGACAGAACTCTAAACCATGATGATGATGATGATGATGATGATGATAATTTCTGCAGCCGCTTATTACTACTGAGTCTTTAACTATATACTCAGAAACTATGGTAGGCTTTGTATACAACTGACTCCACTTAATCTTCAGAATCTAGGGACTTAGATTTTACTATCTTTATTTCATAGTGAAACTGAAACCCAGAGAGTTTACGTAACTTGCTTGAGGTCACAGACCTAGTTAGTTATTGGCTGACCTGGGACTCAAACATGTGTCTAGCTAGTGCTCATTCCCTTGTCTGGCTTCCACATTCACAGGAGTTCCTGATTTAGGAAGCAAAGGGAACAAGAATGTTCTTCTCAGCAGTGTGATAGTCATTACAAATTCCAAGATCACGAATTACCAATAGGACACTTGCTACCTTTCCACCTCAGAGTGAAGGTAGGTATGATACCATTTTTAAAAAATGGGGTATGGGGGCACCTGGGTGGCTCAGTGGGTTAAGCCTCTGCCTTTGGCTCAGGTCATGATCCCAGGGTCCTGGGATGGAGCCCCGAATTGGGCTCTCTGCTCAGCAGGGAGCCTGCTTCCTTCTCTCTCTCTGCCTGCCTCTCTGCATACTTGTGATCTCTATCTGTCAAATGAATAAATAAATAAAAATCTTTAAAAAATGGGGTATGATATGTGCTTTGTGACTTTGGAATATAGTGTTTCTGTGAAAATGAATCACTCTTTGGAATAGTGCATGACTTCTGAATTAACCATAAATGGGTGGCAGGGCAGAAAGGGAAAAGAATGACTGAACTGGTTAGGGGGAAAAAAGAAAGAACTAAACAGAAGTCCTTTAATATATGGAGATTTCCCATCCCTTTAAATTTATTGAAAACCTGTAAATGGAAACAATCAGATTCCAAGACAAGGAGACAAAACTGCAAGTCCCTGATGAAGGAGCACTTTCTCCCTGTTGAGATGGGAGCATGTCTCCCTCCCCGTGTGGGGTGGGCATCTGTCCCTCTGTGCAGGACAAACAAGAGCCTTTTGCCCAGAAACCATGATCCACAGCCCTGGGCTTCCTCACCAAGGTTGCCTTCAACTTTGAGGATGAGGCTCTGGTTTAGAAAGATTAAATCACTGATTGCCCCAAGGTCCAAATTTAGAAACATGTAGAGCTTGAACCCTATTCCAGGCAGGTCTGAATTTAGTCAGGGTTCTTTTCCTGGGTAAAACCGTCTCTGTTCCCACGTAGCCAAGAGAGAGAATCTTAGCAGGAGGGAGCAAGTATCAGGGGACCCCCCACCGGGTGCCTTCTCTGCAGCCCGACCTCCCCAAAGTATCAGCAGAGTAAAACATACTTTCCAAACCTAGGTGTAGGTTTTAATGTTATGACTTCTGGGCAGACTTTCAAATGTAAAAAATAGTTGATGTCAAGAACTCAAATGAAAGGATCTATAAATATATTAAGAGTTTTCTCTTTGTACCTTCTCTGGGAAAGCTCTGTGGAGATTTATAAGGAATTGAAAATGGGCTGGGTGAAGTAATTCTCATTTACACGGGTTTTTGAGCAAGGCTAATTATATGAACCTGATTCCAATGCAGTCTTATTTTTTGTACCACATTAATAAAGTGTAAGGAACACACACACACACCCCAAATAATTTTTGCCTTTCTTTTTTGGTGTAATCTTGCCACGTCATGAGGTTCAAACAAGTATCTTTATGCCAAGAGGTACAAAGCATGCACTTTTTTCAGGGAAGATGATTGTGTTTATATTATAAAGATTTTTTTTTTTAAACATACACAGACACACGCACACACAGACACACACACGCATACAGCACTACGGGAACGTGGCCAATTCATTAGCTTTGGAAACTGAGTACCTCGGTCTTTTCCAGCACTAGGAGGAGTACATGACACCCCAGGGTATGTTTCTAAAACTCTCAGACAAGACTTCACGAGTGGGCAGTATCGATTCCTCTGTGATGTGATTTTTTTTTTTCACTTTAGGAGGTTCGTGCACCATATCAAATCAACTATTACAGCACAGTTTCTAAGACAGAGGAATTTTAAAACCAGGACCAACTCTTATTCAATATATGCAGAGTGCCCATCAAGCCTTTAATGGAAGCTCATTTTCCTGTGGGTCCTCACGGGAGGGAGAACCATCCCTGGGGGTGAGAGCTGGCAAAGGCCAAACGGAGTGGAAAGGCTGTAACTCTAGCCCCTGAGGAGGGGATGGATTTGTAACTGGCAAGATGACCCGCTATTAAATCACCAGAAGAATAAACTCCTAATAATTCCTTCTCAGCAATAAAGAATTTTCTCCATCACAAACTCTCAAGTGGTGGGGCAGAGTGGTACATTTCCCTTGGACTCTGGAACCGGAAAAATCAGGGGAAATACACATCAGTGGATATGCTTTCTATCTCAAACTCCTAAAATTTACATCTCAAGGGCCAGCTGCTGGCAGGAATGAATCGAGGTGTTCTATTTTGGGCAGAACTCTGGGAAGCAGCTTCCGGGACCGACCCGAACGGAGTATGAGTTACAGATATTATGACCAAATTTTCCTCCGTGCCAAAACCCCATCCCTCCAGAAATCTTAATAGGCTTTTCAGAGCCTCCATTTAGAGCCGGCTGCATAAAATGATCCTTTGATGAAAAGGGATTGGAACAAGGGTTAAAGCCGACATTGAGAGGTGACTGTGGAGGGCACGGTGTTCATACAACCCTCCTTTAATATGTGTGGTGTGCACCTGTGATAAGATGATTCATTACCTGGGGCTGCTCTTTGACAAGCTCCATCGTTCAGCCCTCGGGGTTCTGACGGGACAATTCTGCACCCGCCCAGGAAATATACCAAGGTCAGCTTTTTTTCCCTGGGACGTAGATTGAGACGGTTTAGCTTATAATGCATCTCTGTTTACTCTTTATGTAAAATAAAAACAGGGTGCAAGACGTTGCCATTCCTGTTCTCCACAGAGCAGGCCAAGCAGGGATCCGTAAACTCACTGCTGAGTAAATAAGTCTGGGAGGGAAAATCCTGAGAGCAAGCAAGCTCCTTACATCTTGGGCTCCAACCGTCAGAAGTGGCCACACTTGAGGTCAAGGTGCTCTATCCACTGAGGGTCAATGTCGAGCCTTTGAGTGGAGGGTGTTTCTGATACCCTCAGCTTTAACTTTGGTTTGTTTTCCCTGCAGCTTTTAGGTGTACTGGGGTCTTAAAGGGGGAGCCCCCTCATCTGAAGCTCTGTCAGTGTCCTTGGGACCATGAGGCGGGCACATGAGGGGTGTAAGGGGACCAGCACGCTGCCCATGACATGAGGAAGGTTTGCTGGCCCTGGCCCTGGCTGACTGAAGCAAGCCTTTAGACGAACCAGACCCAGTCTGGCTTCCAGAAGAATTAGCAAGAGGCCCTCACCTCTTCCCTTTGTGCTCTCCTGAGACTGCACTGGTCCTTCCCATCACATCCCCACATATTCAGAACCTGGCTTGCTTAGGGCTACTTTAGAAATCTTAGAGCAATTGGGGAAGGAAACGTCCCAGTTTCCCCTCTGCTGCCCAAGTTTAAAATGAATGAATAAATAAAAGAGAAAACCTGAATTTTTATTTTTAAAATTACCTTAAAAAAAAAAGAAAAGAAAAAAAGAATGCCCTGTCATGGAAAGTGTTTTCCTTCAGTTAAGGTCAGAACACAAGCCATTGTACAGAAATAAAAACAAACAAAAACTTAGCCATTCTAGGGGAAGGAAAAAAAATCTTGCTTCTAAAATATAGAAACACCTCCCAACCCTTCTCTTATTCTTGACATTGCTAGTAAACATTATTTATTTGCCTCAAATGGATGCGGTTACATATCACTGTCATGCAAAAGAAATTCATTTCCTTTCCGAGTTCAATCTGCCATAAAAATTCACTCTTGTTCCCATCTCCCACTCACCTGTCCTTGTGCATTAGTAACTAGTTGACCCGTGACCCCCTGAAGACTGGAGAGAGCATTGCCAAAGGCTTGTGAACTTGCTATGGAGCCCATGGCGGCTGCTGCAGCAGCCTGACTTGCTAGTGGATTATTAACCAGCTGCAAAGAGAGAAAAGATCAGGGTGAAACCACCAAGAGAGGCACAGGCACAGCACACTGTACAACATTCACGTGGGGGAAGGACGTTCCCCCTCCAATTGGTTCATGCAAAGGGCCGAGAACCTCCCGAAGGGAGCCTGCTGAACAAGCTGTGGGCTCTTGGGAAGGTTGGCCATGAGGCGGGGAAGAAAACAGGCTCCACCCACCCTGGGCTGCTTAGTGGAGCCCCAGGAGAGAAGGAGGTGGGCCCTGGGGTTGTGGGGGGCCATCAGGGTCTTGCCAGGTGGATGAACGATTTTGGAGAAGTCCCTGGATTGTGTCCTCTAGCCTACATAAAACTCTGGGAAAATATCTCCTTTCCTTGAGGCGAGCAGACCAAATGTGGATTCACGTAGGTTGGGAATAGAAGTGGAGGGGAGGAACAGATGTTAGGGATTTCTGCAAATGAATTTATCATTTTCATTTGTGAGTCCCTCCCCATGGCGAAAGGCAGAGTCATGGCATAAGGCAGGCGCCTCACCCCACCTTCTTCTCCAAGGAAGAAGGAAACCAAAGTCAGTAGCAATGGAAACCTCCAACCTCTGTGCTCTCAGAGGGGGAGTCCAAGGTTGGGAATTGAGGGGAGGGGCGGCTCATGTCAACCCTGGGATTCAAGGCCAATGAGGAAGGTCTTTTGGTGATAGGCCAAGTTGAAGCCTAGCTGCTTGCTGTTGGACTAGTATGTGGCCTTCCCTGGGTCTCTATCCTGGGACCAGGGTGAAATAGGGAGAAGAATTTGACTTGGATGGGGGGCCCACTCAAGGAGCAGGGTATAGCTGCCAAAACCCGTTTTTCCATGGAGACCAATTCAATATTCTTTATCCTGCCAATTTTCCACGCCACGGGTTTTCAGGCCTTCTGACCATGAGGCAGAAGTGTAGCTTGAACTAAAATCTGCATTTAGGTTAATGACTAGATATAAATTCAAGAAACATTTAAACTATTTTCACAGTATTGGTTTTGATACATGAATTTCATTTGTATTTATTCTAGGGTGTTATTTTTTCCCATATAGTTCCTCTCAAGTACAACGATTGTTGTGTATAATAATGCATTTTCCATCACCAGTTCCCACATCCATGAAATTCCTGCATTTTAGAAGAAGCCTGCCAAGACTAAGACTTGGTGGGAAAAAAATTAATGCCATACTTAATTCAGGTCCCAGAAGCTCTGCTTCTACTTTCTTCTTTACTTTCTCAATTCTCTTAGTCTTTCTTATTTCTTTCTTTTCCTCATTCCTTCTTTCCCTCAAATTGTATCTTATTGCTTACCTCCTCTGGAAATTTGCCCAGAGTCTTATGTCATCTGATGAGGATGGGAAAACTAATTGTAGGGGGAAACATCAAAAGGGACAGGAATTTAAGAATTCATTTTTCATTAATGTGATATCCTCATCTCTCTGGTTTCTTTATTCATCTATAACCGAATTTCATGTAACTAGTTCTACAGAAAATCCCACTGACCTAGTGCATTTTTTTTTAGAGAAGTGAAAATCCATTTTAAGCCCATTACTTTATGTGTCTTTTGCCTTTATCTCTCTCCTAAAAGACAGGAATGATTTTCTTTTTAAGGAGAAAAAAAATTCTCATTCATCAGCCTCAAAAAAACCCTGTCTTATCCCAGATTACCACCATGGGATTTAAAATTCAGGTTGGCTGCGTTCTAGGCTTTCGATTTTCATAGTGTAGATGAGGCAAATAGTGGTGGATGGTAAGTGGAACCCTCCCTGTTTAGGGGTTGACTATCTTAGATGAGAGAGTTTGTACTGTGTACCTTTTTTTCCCCCAACTGATGAAGTGAGATGATCTTTGGGAATACCTTCCCCAAACTGCCCAGACAGACCCTGCCTATAGGCACACTATCTCGGCTCACATGCCATATGCTATGTTTACACTTCTTTTATGCCATACAAGTTAAAATCACAATGAAATTCCCCAGGTTCAGAGAGATCTCCAAATAAGCTTCTCAGTCTCAAAGAAAAATGAAATCATGTGCCGCTTGGTGTTTGTGTCGAATATGCTCTTTTTTCCATGAGTTTTGGGTGCAAAATGTAAACCAGTACGTGCAGAATGAATGTTTTCTGAAGAAGACAGACAGTGATTCCTCCTTAATGAAGAGAAAATATTTTCAGAAGTTGTAAGACATTTCCCTAACATCTAGGTCAATCAAAAATTCAAAATAGGAAATTATGGAATTACTCTCTGGAGACAGTGGTGTCCTGGGAGAATTCCTTACATTTAGGATTTGAGTGTATTCAGCTGTAGTCTCATATATTTGTTGTAAATTCAAGCATTCTATAAAGGATGAATTATGGTTCTGAATATGAAACAAAGTAGCCTTCCTGTCATGGGACAAGGAACAGGTATCCTTGCCCTGTTCTGGAAGGTTGCCAAAGCAACCACAAACACTTGGATTTTGTTGATTTTTAATGTTTCTTTCTTCTCTATCTTGGTCTTAGTCTCCCCCCCCACAACTCCCGCTTTGCTGCCTTTCCCTCTTACTGGAACAAGAGCCAACTCGATGACTCTCTTCTTTCCTGTCCCGCATCCCTAGGTCTTTGGGAAAGGTGTAGGGGCTCTGGGGAGATGCACCCCTGGCCCCCGGAAGTACAGCTAGAACTGAAGGCAAGGGGGTGTGGTGCATACAGACAGCCGGGAAGAGTCAGTCTGCATGCTGACAGCCTTTCAGGTGGACCATTGGTGTTGTTGACAGATGCAGCTCTGTAAATATCTTTGGGCTTTTCTGTCTGTGACTGCCAAGGCAGGAATGTCATATGCGTCGAGATTTGTGGCAGAGAGGGGGAGGGAATGGTCAGGAAACCATAAGTGTTTCCTTCATCACCTCGGGTCACGTCACTCTGTATTGTCCCCAGTCATGTCATATTAGCAGTGTTCCTATCAGTCCTTCTCCTTGATTGGAGGCTCAGGGTAGATTTGGACAGTGAGGAGCCGGGCACAATAAATGTACACAATGAGCAAGTCAACATTGTAGGAATGACTGGATATTTTGAAGTCGCTGCCAAGTTTATGCCTTCAGCTCTTTCATTGCTGATGTACCTAAGCAGCTAAAGGATGGCCCTGATGAAGTCCGATTGTATTACATACTTGCATTTTCCACAGACTGACTCAAAAGTCAGGCTGAATTCCGGGGCAGGCTTCTTTATAAACGTGGACACACCCCAAGCAAGTGTGAGCAGAGCGCTCGAGTTCTTATGCTGCCTCCAAACGGAATCTGGACCGCAAATACATCAGGCTTTAGCTCTATAATTCACAGATTGTCTAAAAACCTTCTAATGGAAAAAGTAATTTCTCAAGATAGTCCCCTGCCTCCCCCATAATATTAGAGAATAACTTAACAGAGAAATTTTTAAAAATAGTTTTGTACCGGGTGGGGGGCATCGGCTCTGAAACCAGACTGCGCTGGCTCATGACTTTTAGTAAATCAGGTCTCATTGTCTCATGGGTAAAAGGAGTATAAAGATGGTACCAGCCACAGAATTACGATGAGGATAAAATGAGCTAATATGGACAAAAGTTTTAGAACAATACTTGGCATTTATCACGTTCTGCATACATGCTCACTATCATTCTCACACTGCACATGGTGCAGGAGGGTTTTGAACTCATCAGTATGTCAGAATTAGTACTGCATTCTCTATTTTGATATTTTAACTGTACTCTCTGATTTTATTTGACTTATTTTTTAAAAGATTTTATCTATTTATTTGACAGAGAGAGAGAGAGCACTCAAGTAGGCAGAGAGGCAGGCAGAGGCAGAGGGAGAAGCAGGTTCTCCGCTGAACAAGGAGCCCGATGTGGGGCTCGATCCCAGGACCCTGAGATCATGACCAGAGCTGAAGGCAGCTGCTTAACTGACTGAGCCACACAGGTGCCCCTATTTGACTTATTTTAAAGAGTAGCTTGAAGGAAGCTATTAGCTAACTAACATGATTGTGAGTTTCATGAGTTAAAAAAGACAAATCTGCCCCTTGAAAATATTTTGGACCGGAGGACATCGAAAAGAAGTATTGAAAACCTGACGTTATCTGCTTATCTTGGGCTTCCTTTAGTTGGTTATTTATAGAGAAATTTAGGGGGAAGGCACTTTTCTGACTCTGAGGCCGGGGTTGTTCATGACAGACCAGCGAAAGGGGACCTTTCTAGCATGTTATCCTCATACTTGGTTGACAACATTTGTTGGGTTTCCACAAGGACACCCATTTTGGAGTTTAATTCCTGCCTTGTGTCAAAATATTGTGAATGAATCTATCCCACGCTTGCTGATTTGAATGTGAAGGCATGCAGAAAGATCTGTAAAAATCTTTCTTTAGGATTCACAATGGTTTATTTCCATACAAGCATATCAATATGGATATTGGGTGCTCACCTCATAATGAGAAAAAATCCATATTCCCAGCTCTACAGAGCTTTGTGCTAATCTTTATTCCCTGAGGTCACTAAATGGTGATGAGAAGAAAAACTGATAGAATCTCTTCCAGGGGCATTTGATGATGTCATATGTAGGTCACCGTATAACTGTCACCATAAATTATGTCACTCCATGATGAAGGGCTATCTTTCTCCAAGTCTTGCCCCATCTTCTCTTTCTCTGAAAGATTCACAACCTAGAGCCTGGTAAAGAACTCAGATTTACCTCTAGCAGTCAGAATACTTCTCAGGAGACCTTGCTGATTACAGTATTCTATTATTATAAATCTTATTTATGAAAATAAGGCAGCACGATGAGGCAACTGATCTATGGTGTCATATACTGCTTATGTCTTTATTCCAAGAGGTACCTGTGAATCCAGCAGGCTCAAAACATTTCTTTGGAGCAGAATTGCCCATGATGTATAGTTTTGTCCTTCTCCTCATGAGCTAAGTGGATTTCATAGAGTATGGATTGTGGAGCAGCTCTTTTTGCTACTAACTTCTCAATTTAGAACCTTGAAACTGTGGCTACGTTTGTTTTAAATGAGGATGTTGATAAATGCATTCATCATTGCTCACTTCCGCAGAAGGTCCTAGAGACTTGCAGGGGCTGCCTGGACACAGGACAGCAAATATGGCTGCCCGAGTTCATTTATGTGCATGAGGTCCTTGTCTTTCTTATGCTCTAGATGTGACACATGTGTCTCTTGGTCTCCTATGACTCTTAACCGAATCAGTGCTTGCACTCATTACCCTCAAGTCTTCTCTTAAAAGGGGGGGGGGATACCAGTAGACACATGTTGGAAGGTTGGCCACACTTATGTCAATGACCTATCTGATAAGGGTTTTATCCTACTATCCCCCTAGGTCTCATTTGTATCCCCCCATGGTCTCATTTGTTGATTGTTCCATGATACAAACAGAACAGTCAGGAATCAGGTTGGTGAGTTTCAGTATCGAGCCCAGCTCTTCTGCTCGCTGTCTGCCCGCTTCCCCGCAGAGACAGTGAAGTGTTACATGCCAATCCTCCAACCCTCTGCCCCTCAGAAGTCTGTGGCTGGAGGGCCTGAGGTTTGCAGGGATGACCCAGGCATCACCACACTCTAAAATATCTTTGGTTCATCAATGTCAAATCACATTGATTCCATTATAGTTTAGAATAAACTTGATTTTATTTTTATTTTTGACAAAACTGTAAGTATAGCAACTTCCAAATAATGTTCTACCATCCAGCCACATTCAGTAACAGAGAAATTTTTATTTTATTTTACTTTTTAAAAATTTTTAAATATTTTATTTATGTATTTGAGAGAGAGAGAGCATAGGCAGGGGGAGCAGCAGAGGGAGAGGGAGAAGCAGGCTCCCCACTGAGCAGGGAGCCCGATGCGGGACTCCATCCTAGGACCCTGAGATCATGACCTGAGCCTAAGGCAGCTGCTTAACCAACTGAGCCACCCCGGCGCCCCTAACAGATAAATTTTTAAAGTGATCTAATGGCTGAGGTTCCAGGGTCCCCAGAACCAGGGTGGGGAAGGGAAGGATTCTGATCCTGTAGGGGCTGTGGAGTGTGACTAAGGTTTCAGAGCTATCCTTCCCCTAGGCAAGGAAGTTGGATGCTCTCCCTTGACACTTGATGTTCCCGGTTGAGAGAGAGCCCCTAGGGTCAAGGAAGGGTTGGAAATCAAGTCCCTGGCCCTGGTGGCTCTTTGCTCTTGGGATAAAGTGCATATGGGGGGCTGAGGGACAGAAGAAGAGCTGCAGGTGCTGGTTGTTGAAAGCCCCTCAAAGGGGTAAAGGCAACTCACAGAGGGACCTAGGTGGGACATTATCATGACTGGTCACAGCGCAAACATCACTTCCTTCCACTCATTATGTCTTCATCCTACAAACATTGATTCAGCACCCACTGTGTTGCCGGCACAGTACAAGGGGAAACAGTGTGATGACCGACCGATCTGCTCCCTATGCTCCTGGGGCTTTAAACAGGGAGGAGACTTTGGTGGAGAGGGAGGGGAAGTAGGAAAAGATGAGCTCACCAAGGAGGGATATCAGACCTGGAGAGGGTGGTAGTCTTGGGTGGGGGGCCCTGAGAGGGGTGGTGAGTCCAAAGAGACCTAGAAGGGGCAGCTCTGAGTCTTTGCACCTATAGTTCCTCCAAGTTGCACAGAAATGTGCCTGGCAAGAGACAAGCCACTCTACCCAAGAGGATTAAGAGGTGGCATTCTGGAGCCAGATTGTTTGGGGTCTAATTCTGAGTCTGTTAGTAACTAGCTGGTAACTAGCGGTTCCTGTCTGCTACAGTCTGAATGTTAGGGCCCGCTCTCCTCCTGCTTCATATATTGACGTCTTAAGCCCCAAAGATAATGGAATTAGGAGGAGGGGCTTTGACAAAGGACTTTACCTCACAAGGGTGGAGCCTTCATGAGTGGGATTAGTGCCTTATAACAGAGACCCTCTAGATACCCCCAGCCCCTTCCACCATGGGAGGACACGGTGAGCAGGTGCTGTGAACCGGGACCAGGGCTCTCACCAGAGCCTGATGGTGTGGGTGGGTACCTTGCTCATGGACTTCCCAGCTGCTAAAATTGTGAGAAATAAATTTCTGTTGTTTATAAGCCGTCCAATCTGTGGTCTCTCATTAGAGCCCTCTGAAAGGACTGGCACACTTTCTGCATCCAGGCTCCCTCAGTTTTTATTAAAGGGGACTATTAATGGTGGTCATGACTTCACAGGGGTATTGGGAAAAACAACACAGCATATGCAAAACACGGGAGGAATTTCTGGCACACAGTAAGCATGACACACGTTTTGCTGTAAGAATTTTCCCTCCTTCTAGGAACTTCATGCTATTGTAGGATTGGGTCCCCTCTGGCCCTCACTCCCTCCAGGGTGGACACACTGGCCCTTTTGCAGATCCTCAACTATGTTAGGATGTTCGCGTTTGCTGGCTCTATGTCTGCAGCTCTCTTCGCTGTCCACACATCTCTTCCCCCAGGCCACCCCTTAGAGGCACCTGCCTGGACCAGCCTATCGGGGAGGTCATTCCCTTTCTTTCAGAGATTTACGCCAAGACATGTATAAGGAAACCATAGGATATCGGGGATTTGTTTCTACGGAATCTGTGGTGGGATGGGGAGAATGGCGGGAAGGACGAGGCGGTCTTGGGTTGAGCACATGGAAGCTGGGTGGTAGACATACACGGTTTGTTTGACTATTTGTTCTACTTGCAATTTTGCTGCAGTAAAGTTTTTTGAAAACTCTATTCACTCGCCATCTTGTCTTCTCGCCTGTTTACCTCACAGCACTAAGAGAGCCTCATATTCTCATTTGTTTATCCCTCTCACCCCCCTCCCTAGAATGTAGATTTCAGCTCACTGGTCTGTCTTGGGCTCCTCCAACAGTGCCAGGCACCCAGGGGGCTCTCAACCAACATTTACTGAATGAATGTAGGAAGGAGTGAGTCAAGGATGTGTAGGCCTGACCGGGACCTCAGTGGGAGTTTGGCCCTTTATTTAATATTTACAGAAAAGAGCAAACATTTGGGAGGCAAATTCATCTAAGCTCTTTTTTTTTAAAACACAGCACCACACTTTACAGTCTCTCATGGCACGCTGGCTGGACTGGCAGGAGCCTCGAACATGGTGACGCAGTCCTGAGGTTCTGGAATCTTCCCTGATGTGTCCTTCCCTCCTATGAGTCAGCCCTCCCAGGAACCTCTCAGTGGCTCTGACAGATTCCTGCCAGGAACCCTGGGATCCTCCAGGGTATAAAACTCAATAATGGCAGCCTCTAAAAGTGATGACACAGGCATTCCCTGGACATTTTGGACCCAAATCCCTAGACATCCTTAGAAGTTGCATGCTTAGAATTGGGTGTGGATATGGCTGGGTGGAAGGCTTCATCTTTAGGTACCTGGAAGCTTCAGGACAAGGAGGCAGGGAAGGAAGCTTTTATATTTTTATATTTTATATAAAATATATTTTATATTTTTGTCCTTGGGCTGTGGTGGTGGAAATGCAACTGGGTGTTGGGAGTTTCCTTCCCCAGCCCAGCCTCCTAGGCTATATAGAGCAAAGCTCATGTAGACAGCAGCATGGGTGGGAACGGAAGGGACTGTTTCTACAGATAAGGATGGATCTATCTGTTGTTGGGCACAAGCCATGATGCTTTGAGGACAGGTGATAAGGTGTGGATCAATTAAGGAGAGATATGTTTTCTCTTCTTGGGGCCCCACTGGGGTAGGACTCAGGAAGTGCTGGGCAACTTGGGCATCTAGATGGTTCATGGCTCCTGAGGGTCCTGGATGCAGGAGCAGAAGGGAGACTCTACCCAGGTGGGTTCACAAACCCTGAACATCATTGCGGGTGGACAGAGGGGACTCTGCAGGTGCAGATGGATGCCCTAGAGACTGTCCTAGAAGTACCCTCAAGAGAGAGGTGGATCTTGGAGAGGCCCCGGGCCCAGGTAATGCAGGATGATCAACAGATGTGTAAGGAGGAAGCGGGGACACTGGAGGAAGAGAAGGAAATAAACAAGTGGCCAGCACACTGTGATTTAGGAGCAAACCACGGCGAAACTCTTCGAAGGGACTCATTTCTCTTTTATTTTTAAATTTACTGATAAAACAGTCAAGCCATGTTGAGGGGGGAAACAAAACAAAACACCAGCTTTTAACTCAACCTGATACATCTGATTTTGAAGTAGAGAGGTCAGCATTATGGAACCATACCAACTCTAAATCAGATTTTATCCAAGTTATATGGAGCCCAATACTGTTACCACAAGCTTACACATCTCATTTCCTTTTCCGTCTAGTCCTCCATTTTATAACCTGAAAATCTATCCTTTTATTGAGTTTCACGCTATTTTCTTACTTACATACAATAGTGCTCCTCTTACCAATTGCCTATTGTCATGGCACATTAGTTAGGTGAATTTGTTGATATTTCAAAATTACTCTTCCTGTATTTTTTATTCTATCATCCAGTTTAAACAAGTGATCGGGAGCACTCCTGGGATGAAAGAAAAAGGCTTTACTTTTTTTTTTTAAAGAATAAATTGCTGCGACAGTAGAGTAGTTGGCATTATTCTGGCTTCTAGCTATGGGAATGTACAGTTCAGTCCATCCCCGGCCACACCTAATGTACTTATGGTGCTTCCCCAATCGAAGAAAGACAAGGCACAATCTGCCCTGTGGAGCCTCCGGATGATTTTGGACATGACTTGTTTCCCAATGACTATGGTACTGGCTCTAAGCCTGACCCCAGAGGCACAGACACAAGGCAAGAGCCTCTGGCCCTAGGTTCTTCCAGTCTGATCCAGAACTGTGGATTTCCACCCTGTAAAAAGGAGGCGCCCCGAGCCCAGGTGAGCCTTCATGAGGCCTCAGGCACCCAGACCACTTGGGAACGGAATTTTAAAGGATGATGAGGAGTTGACTGGGGAAAATATGGGAAGGGGAGAGAAAACTTCTCGATCAGCGGCGATAGTGGGATTGCAGCAATGAGGCAGGGGGTGGTGTTTTGGGGACATGAAGCCCCCCAGTTGCCACTTAGACCATTTGGGAAGACAAAGTGGAGAGAGGGAAGGGGCAGATGAGGTAAAGCATGGGATTGTGGAGGGATGACTTTGTCACTTTAAGGGGCTGGTCCTTTATTCTATAGGCAAGGGTGGAGAGGTGTAATGAGATCTGAACTTGAGAGTCATTACTTTGGAGACTGAGTCCAACCGGGTAGGATGGGGTCAGACTAAGGCAGAGGAGAACAGGTGGCTGCCGGAGCCAGGACAGGGGCAGAGGGCGGCCCTGCACTGGGGGAGGGCAGTGGCTTTGTGTATTCACACATGGAATGAGGTCTGGTTCATGGTTCACTGATTCAGCAAACACTGAGCACCAACTATAAGTCAGGTACCGCGACATGGTCTTTCCCCGCAAAGAGCTTTCAAGGTATGGGGAGGGCAGATACACAGACACATAAATCAAAAGTCAACGGTACAAACCGCAGGAAGCTATCACCTCACACCTGTTAGAATGGCTATCATCCAGAAGACAACGGGTGTTGGTGAGGATGTGGAGAAAAGGGAATCCTTGTGCCCTCTTGGTGGGAGAATCAATTGGTGCAGCCATTGTAGAAAACAGTATGGAGGGACACCTGGGTGGCTCAGTTGGTTAAGCAGCTGCCTTCGGCTCAGGTCATGATCCCAGCGTCCTGGGATCGAGTCCCACATCGGGCTCCTTGCTCGGCAGGGAGCCTGCTTCTCCATCTCCCTCTGCCTCTACCTGCCACTCTGTCTGCCTGTGCTTGCTCTCTCTCTCTAACAAATAAATAAATATAAAAAAAATTAAAACAAAACAAAACAAAACAAAAAACAAAACAGTATGGAGTTTCCTCAAAAAGTCAAAAACAGGATTACTGGGTCCAGTAATCCAGCAATTCCATTTCTGGATATTTATCCAAAGAATATAAAAGCGCTCACTAACTTCAAAAGATATATACAATGGCTGAGACATGGAAACAACTTAAGGGTCCATTGCGATTCTGTGTGTATGTTTGTATATACATTTATGTATATATATCATGGAATATTATTTAGCTATGAAAAATAATGAAATCTTGCCATGTGCAACAACATGGATGTACCTCAAGTTGCATTATGCTAAGTAAAATAAGTCAGACAAAGAGTAATATTGTATGATCTCACTTACATATGGAGCAACAAAACCAACAACAAAAAAACCCAGCTCACAAATACAGAGAACATATTGGTGGTTGCCAATATGGGTGGGTGGGGTGAAATGGATAAAGGGGGTCAAAAGGTACACACTTCGAGTTACAAAATAAATAAGTCATGGGATGTAATGGCATTAACTATAGTTAATAATACTGTGTCGCACAGTTGAAAATGCCTAAGCGAGTAAATCTGAAAGTTCTCATCCCAAGAAAAAATAATTTTGTAATTATGTGTGGTGATGGATGTTAACTAGACTGATGATGGTGATCATTTTGTAATCCATACAAATATCAAATCATTATGTTATACACCTGAAACAATACGATGTTACATGTTAATTATACATCAATTTTAAAAGAGAACCAGTGGGTACGAGCCAGGCTAGGGATACAGTGGGTACGAGCCAGGCTAGGGATATGCTCAGTTAGCTGTGGGAACACTGGGGAACTGGCTAGTTCGATGGGGAAGAGGGATGTCAGGGAAGCTTCCTGAAGTAACTGACAGGAGCTCAGTCCTGAAAAAATGACAGATCAACTAAGCAGACAGAAGAAGAAGGACAGATAGAATAGAAGAATAAGTATGAAGTTATGGAAACTCAGAATGCCTGGTGTGTTCTGAAGGGCCAGAGCACAGTTAGGGCAGGAAATAGGGTTAGGGAAATTCTGGGTGGGGTTCTGAAGGCAGAGCAAGGAGGTGGGAAGATATAAATTAGGAAAAACACATGCCTGTGTATCTATGGTATGGAGCATTTCCTGAGTGATTTCACTACAAGCTGTTGCTACGAAAGTACCTGAATATTCCCATTCATGGAGATAGTTTTAACAGCCTTGCGGCACAGGAAACAACACTACTTGATAGTCATTGAGTCATAAAATCCTTTCATGTATTTTGTATAAAGGGAAACCTAAACTGCTGACTGACCAAAGATTAACCATTGGATTTTGATTAATAAAAAAACAAAGCCATCATCTTTTAAAATACGGAATGTTCTCTGTTATGAAAAATTACAAAGATGGATGATAAGCAATACATTGTATTTGTGTATTCACTTTGGTATCCACAACTGGGTCCCTGTGTGAAGACTGAGCTGTGAATTTATAAAATATAATTTTTAAAATAATTATACAGGTCGCATTAGTTTATAAGACTTCAGTTCTCTGACATGTTGGGCAGAGAAGATGGAAGTCTTTATTTACTTTGGAGTTATTTTACTCCTGAATACATATATATTGTATGGTAGATAGTAATGTCACTATTGAACTCAAGAAACTTTTTATTATCCGTTACACTTATCACTTATGAGGAAGGAAACATATGCTTCTTCTTCCTTTCATCCCCATAGCCACATTGGGTATGAAAATGTGCTTGTAACAAATGTTACACATTACATTGTGGTTTGATCCTCCCACTGGCAAACGGGAAGGCTGTTTCAACTGTTACTGGTTTTTATTATTATGCATAATGGCTTGCTTGCCTCATAAAATGGATTCACTGAACAGCTGTTGCGCACTAGTCAGAAGAAATGTTATGCTTCCCACAGAACACTACGACAGTTGGGTCACGCATGCATGTCCTTTCCCCCAAGGACAGCAAATTGGCAGAAATCAACCCATTTCCTGTTGGTCTGCCATTGACCCTCTAGAACTTCGACTTCCTTGGATTCACAATAAGGGTCAAATGGACCATTTAAACTCTAAGATGAAGAAAATGACATTTTTGGTCAGGTCACCCCCGTCTCCTTCTCATGAAGAAGGAGACATGGATAAAACCTGGGAAGAGTTCCTTCCTTCCCTGTAAAGAGTCGATAGAGATTTGTGGCAGATGTGGGCATGTCTGCCTATCCTAAGAGCCCCACCTGTGCTAGACCCATGGCAGCCTCCTTGCCCAGAAGAGAACTTTGCCATTAGGAAAAATGAATGGTCCAAATTATTAAAGGAAATATGATTCTGTAGAAAGAGGAAGTTAAGTACATGAAAGAGAAAGCAAAAAACATGGCCAGAATGCTCAGAGGTAAATAAAATTCTCTTGCGCTCACAAAATATATTGGTTATAGGTTGTTCTAAAAACATTAAGCTAACAGTAAGAACCACTACCTGTAGGAGCCGTAAGCCAAGAAAATATAAAAAGTTGTTGTATAGATCGTTTGGGAAGTTTCCATTAATAAAACGGAACATAGGTTAAAAAACATAAAGCTTAATCTCACCAAGAGCAAAAGCAAAGCTGGGTCAGAATTTTCCGCGTGGAGGGAGAAGAGAGCAGAAAGTCACTGGAGAAATCAATCCGCCCAACCAGCAAGGAGAAAAATCGGTTTAAAAATTTCTTGCCAATAATGGTAACTTCTGAGCAATGAGTGGCCCTGCATTTATAGGCAGAAACCAGGCAACCAGGAAGGGGGGAGGGAATGTACGGAAATGGTGAGAAGGCAGGGCACATGGGGATTCCCTCCTGAGTCTGCAGCTAACGGGGTCTGTGTGGGCCTACACGCCCTGCCCAAGCTCCTTTTGCTGGCCTGTGAAATAAGAAGGTTGAACTAGATCCACTAGATCAGTGGTTCTTGAAAATGGTCTCCGAAGGGCAGCTAAGCCACAGCAGTTTTGGGTATGTGTGTTATGGAGTTTGCCTTTCCTAATGGATACCTCTGATAAACAGTAAGGCTCACCCATCCATCATCCCCTTAGCTGCCTGCAGGCCTGGAGAATTCATGATTTCCTCCCTCCACTGATAGCTCTGCTGGATTTGAGTTTCCAGCCCACTCCCAGAATGTTCAGAGTCTCTGGAGTAGACTGGAGAAAGGCTTTTCCAGGATAGCAGTTTCCAGCGCAGGGTCCTGGGACTAGCACCATCGGCATCACAGGGGAATTGTGCAAAACGTAAATTCTTGGCTTCATCCCAGACCTGCTGAATCAGAACCTCTAAAGGGGGAGTGCAATCATCTGGGTTTTTTTTTTTTTTAACTTTATTTATTCATTTGACAGAGAGAGAGATCACAAGTAGGCAGATAGGCAGGCAGAGACAGAGAGAGGGGGAAGCAGGCTCCCCGCCGAGCAGAGAGCCTGATGTGGGGCTCGATCCTAGGACCCCGGGATCATGACCCGAGCCGAAGGCAGAGCTCTGCCTTAAACCACTGAGCCACCCAGGTGCCCCCTGGGTTGTTTTTTTTTTAATCAGGAAAAAAAGCTTTATTAAATGAATCTGTAAGCCAAGGAAAGAAAAATAAATTTTGGTTTGAAGGATCAGAATATTTTCTTAATTTTCTAGATTACTATTAAAAATTATTTTTTTATTTTTATTTAAACATATAATGTAACCCCACCACCCTCTCCCAACACCCCTTCCCCTACCCCCCTCAGTTTGTTTTATGACATTAAGAGTCTCTTTTGGTTTGTCTCCCTCCTGATCCCATCTTGTTTCATTTATTCTTTTCCTACCCCCTTAATCCCCGCCCCCATTGCATCTCCACTTCCTCATATCAGGGAGATCATGTGATAGTTGTCTTTCTCTGATTGACTTATTTCGATAAGCATAATACCCTCTAGTTCCATCCATGTCGTCACAAATGGCAAGATTTCATTTCTTTTGATGGCTGCATAGTATTCCATTGTGTATATATACCACTTCTTCTTTATCCATTCATCTGTTGATGGACATCTAGGTTCTTTCCATAACTTGGCTATTGTGGACATTGCTGCTATAAACATTCGGGTACATGTGCCCCTTCGGATCACTACATTTGTATCTTTAGGGTAAATACCCAGTAGTGCAATTGCTGGGTCATAAGGTAGCTCTATTTTTCAGCTTTTTGAGGAACCTCCATGCTGTTTTCCAGAGTGGTTGCACCAGCTTGCATTCCCACCAACAGTGTAGGAGGGTTCCCCTTTCTCCACATCCTTACCAGCATCTGTCATTTCCTGACTTGTTAATTTTAGCCATTCTGACTGGTGTGAGGTGGTATCTCATTGTGGTTTTGATTTGTATTTTCCTGATGCCCAGTGATGTGGAGCACTTTTTCATGTGTCTGTTGGCCATCTGGATGTCTTCTTTGCAGAAATGTCTGTTCATGTCCTCTGTTCATTTCTTGATTGGATTATTTGTTCTTTGGGTGTTGAGTTTGCTAAGCTCTTTATAGATTTTGGATACTAGCCCTTTATCTGATATGTCGTTTCCAAGAATTTCCTCCCATTCTCTCAGTTGTCTTTTGGTTTTGTTGACTGTTTCCTTTGCTGTGCAAAAGCTTTTGATCTTGATGAAGTCCCAATAGTTCATTTTTTCCCTTGCTTCCCTTGCCTTTGGTGATGATGTTTCTAGGAAGACGTTGCTGCGGCTGAGGCTGAAAAAGCATTTGAGAAAGTACAGCATCCCTTCCTGATCAAAACTCATCAAAGTGTAGGGATAGAGGGCACATACCTCAATATTATCAAAGCCATCTATGAAAAACCCACCGCAAATATCATTCTCAATGGAGAAAAACTGAGAGCTTTTCAGCTAAGGTCAGGAACATGGCAGGGATGTCCGTTATCACCACTGCTATTCAACATAATACTAGAAGTCCTAGCCTCAGCAATCAGACAACAAAAAGAAATTAAAGGCATCCAAATCAGCAAAGAAGAAGCCAAACTATCACTCTTTGCAGATGATATGATACTATATGTGGAAAACCCAAAAGGCTCCACTCCAAATCTGCTAGAGCTTGTACAGGAATTCAGTAGAGTGTCAGGATATAAAATCAATGCACAGAAATCAGTTGCTTTTCTTTACACCAACAACAAGACAGAAGAAAGAGAAATTAAGAAGTCAATCCCATTTACAATTATGCCCAAAACCATAAGATACCTAGGAATAAACCTAACCAAAGAGGCAAAGAATCTATACTCAGAGAACTCTAAAGTACTCATGAAAGAAATTGAGGAAGACACAAAGAAATGGAAAAATGTTCCATGCTCATGGATTGGAAGAATAAATACTGTGAAAATGTCTATGCTACCTGAAGCTATCTATACATTTAATGGCAATGCCTATCAAAATCCCATCCAATTTTTTCAAAGAAATGAAACAAATAATCCTAAAATTTATATGGAACCAGAAAAGACCTCGAATAGCCAAAGGAATATTGAAAAAGAAAGCCAAAGTTGGTGACATCACAATTCCAGACTTCAAGCTCTATTACAAAGCTGTCATCATCAAGACAGCATGGTACTGGCACAAAAACAGACACACAGATCAACGGAACAGAATAGAGAGCCCAGAAATAGACCCTCAACTCTTTGGTCAACTAATCTTCGACAAAGCAGGAAAGAATGTCCAATGGAAAAAA